>NW_024102835.1:19053625-19256991 GCF_013122585.1 Styela clava | reverse complement strand
GGTGAGTAGTAACTATGTCGCCGATTTCAATGCCAGTAATACACGTAGACCTACGACTTCACAAGTTAATGAGGTTACTCAACGCTATGTAAAACTGGAATGATGTGTTTCTCACATTTCGTTTCAAGCACAACCTTATACAAGCAACTGATCAACACTTTCCCACAAACCTACCCGTTTAAGGAAAACAAACAAATATTTACCGTTTTTTTCTTTCCAAAGTTGAAGCATCTCAAACTTTTGATCTTCAACAGAACTTGCATTATCTTCAATAATTGTTGAGATTTCATTGATACTGAGTGCGAGACCTGTCCCAGCTTGTGCAAACATTTTGAAATGTTTGAAAGTTGGAAATCTCTTCAAGATATCAGTGCAAGCGTCTTCAAATCTATTATTCTCTCCTGAAATATTGATTAGACTTGATTTACACAATTGCTATGAATTAAGCCTAGTACAAATATGAACAGTCGTAAGCAGCGACTACACAATGAACATAAAATTGTTAACATATATATTATCTTGTTTTATCACCACACCCATGCGAGTTCACTTTTCCCATCTTATGATAAATCAACTTTTCCAACTTCCAAAATACGTAACAAAACCTTTCTACATTAAATCTTACTAGACGGCACTAGAGAGTCTTTAATTTATCCAATTGGTTACTAGTCATTTTTTTACTGGTGAAAGGGTTAGGGTGACACAACATTAGTACACTGCTAAGCATTTCTAATTTGAAAAATTTACGAATTGCGTGAAAAAAATAATTCACAAATCTACTATGTTATAGCAACTTCTTCTCAAACATATATTTAACAACATTTCAATATTTTCAAATATTTGAATCACCTAGGCTTTTCCTGACTGAATAATTATCAATTACTCTAATATTCAAACCCACCTTCACCTGCTGTTGCCTCTTGTGGCTCTGGATGTTGCTCAGCTGATTGAGGATCAAATGGAGATGCACCGAGCTTGGGTGGTGGAACATTGGACACTCTCTCCTCTTCCTCAGATTGTGCGAGTGAAGTTGCATCTGTATTGGAAGAAGGTTGATAAATATAACACTCTTGATAGTCCAGGAAGAGTACCCACTAATATGTACCGGCAACACCTAAGATTCAGCGCATTAGCTAAAAGACATGGTATTTTGAATTGTTCAAATCATTGCTGTTAGAAAAAAATTCGAGGTTTAGGAATTCCAAAATGCAAGAATTTTTACATTACCTCATGATTATATAATCATAATCCTATTATATTATGCATTATAATAGATTGAATGACACCACCACAACAGAGATAACTCTGGTTGATTATCAGATGATGGACTATTATATAGATGGTGAATCAAAGCTTGAAATTCGAAGAGTTTGATGGGCGGTAAAGGCAGTAAAAATCTTTCAACAGCCAAAATAATTATACGTTACTGATATTCTCCATCTTAAGAGATCTTGGATACAAACCCTATATATTGTTAAATATTTGATTCATTTAGGCATTTCTTGTCTGACGCATCATCAATATTTTTAATATTCAAACCCACCTTCACCTGCTGTTGCTCCTTGTGGCTCTGTGTGTGAAGTTGCATCTGTATAAGAAATAGGTTGATAAATATAACACGCTAAACATAGCCCTACCCAAGCACCCAATTATATGTAACCTGCAACACCTAGGGTACCGTACCGACATAACACTTGTAATTGTTTAAGTCAGTGCTATCAAGGAAAAAAGTGGGTTTAGGAATTCTAATCTAATCATATTCCTATTATATCATAATTTGCTAGGTTGGATGGCACTAAGATAACAGAGATAAAATTGGTTGATTATTATCAGATGTGAATGTGAACAAGTAAAGACAAGTGGTTTTTACACTACTTTCAACTTATTTCACAGGATTTCCTCGAGCCTTTGCAATGTTTCATGATTGTGCTCCACCAAAAAGGTTTAAAATCAATGGTATAGACTAATATTTCATTTTAGGGACAAACTGAATGATTTTTGTATTTTTACATAAAAGATCTATTTCTAGAAGAATGAAGCCTAACACAAGAAGAACACAAGAAGAAGATCTAAGTCTAAATCAGGAGTAGGCAACCTTTTTGGGCTCGCGTGCCAAAATCGGCTAAATTTAAAGACAAAATTCTTCAGCGTGCAGACCAATATTTTAACAATGCTTTGCTAATATCAAAGCAAAAAACTATTTAAACATGTACAACAGATCCACTATTGGGTAAAATATCAGTCTGGCAAATAGATTTGGAAAATTTTCTTATTATATTTCAGTGAGACTTCTGCTGCTTCATTACCACTGATAGAGATTTTACATTGGTATTTGGTAACTATCAAAGAAATACACAAACTACTGAGTTCATCTTTTGAGATAATCCTGTTGCGAGACTTAATAAAGTTCCTAACCGAGAACAGTGATTGACAAGCATATGTAGATGAAAACATACATGAGTAATGCAGTTGCAAAGTTTTTAAGGCACAAAACATTTTTGGCAATGGTATACCAATCAATTCGTTTTCTGCACTTCTCTTTTGTATTCCCTTCAGTAATCGCTTATTTCTTTTGAAATCAATATATCAGTATGGTAGCAAGTAACTCTAACCAACATGAGCTATACTTCATAAATCAGGCAGAAATAAAGAAAAAGGGCGACACAGTCAAACTATGTTACGTAAGAATGTAGCCAAATGAATGCTGCGCTCTTCTCGACAAAATTTCTCGGGACCTCACTCTTTTGTTACGTCATAATTTATTTCTTTGTAACCATATGTCATGAAAGGACAAAAAGAATTTAAATAAATAACGGATTGTTAACAAACGATAATACATAAACAAACACCTAGATTCATCAGATAATTCAGAGTCTTAAAAACTTTTTATCTGTAGGAGAATGATATCGTTTCCGAGGCCTTGCTCGCGTGCCGAACAAATGATCTAACACACTTCATTCTTATTTTTACCATTTCTTTCATTACCTTTACTTTTTGCCACCTCCTGTCTCTCTCTAGTTGGTGATGGACTGCCACCCTTGCTGGTTTCTACTGCAATTGGTTCAGAAGTACTTTTTTCTGAGATTTGAGAAGGATCTGTAAGAAGAATATTTACATGTTGGATTATCATGTTACAGCTCATGTGAATTTGGGGGAAATGACCAAAGGAAAAGTAGCAGTATTGCTTTACATACATTAGCAATTGAAGCGAGCAATATAACACACGAGATTGCCATTGCATGGAGGTTTCCACTAACAGCCTCCATTTTGGAGTCTGTGGTCTTACATATTTTTAAAGCCTATTTCGAGTTACGGTCTAGTTTATTTTTCAGCCAGTGAAAAAGTAGTCGTACTCATGTAGTATGTAAACCAAGACGGCGGACACCGAAATATAGTATTTGTATCTGGTTAGGGTTAGGCCACAATTTTAGGTACAAATAAAACGGAAGTTAATTGGCTGGTACCTAAACTCGCAATATAAAGAAAATGGAAAATTGGAAAAAAATTATGGCCTAACCCTAACCCGGTACACATACTACGTTCCAGTGTCTGTCATCTTAGTTCACATAGTACATGAGTACCAAAGTAGTTACAAAATTAGGAAAAATAAAAATTGAAAACATCTTTACTGGGGAAGCAAAAATGTGAGGCAGATAATTTTTTTATACCAGCATAACTAGATGATGACGAGATAAGACTAGATGAAAATATTGTAAAGCATGTTAAACAAATAGGGAATTAGGAATAAATAGATAAATGTTTGGAAAAAATATTAAGAGTGGAACAAACTATTTTATAGGAATTGTACTTAGATAAGGCCAGATTGTTGGATAACCAGTTTGATAACAGGATTTTTTTTTTTCATCGTAATTTCAAATCTCTTCCCCGAACAAGGAGTTAGATAAATAGTTTTATAAAATATCAATATGTTTTTGGGAGGACTGGAATTTTTCCTGTCAAGATTATTACATCATAGAAGACGAATGCAAATATTGGAACCCCATATCTTAAACTTGCGCCGCCAACAAAGTTTGATTCAACACTCAAATCATCAAATCAGCTTCCACAACCAGCATTACCTTGATCAACTCCGGATTCTTTACTCTCAGCTCTCTGTTCAACCGAACGTCCACTGTGATCACTGCCTGATGTGCCGGGAATATTCGAGCCTGCAAAAACAGAAATATGGCTGTTATACTATGAAAGCATTATCAAGCCAATCTCGATTTTCAAATACTGCATTTTTTGACAAGCTCCAAATATTTTAAAATTGCTCTCTTGTTTTAAACGAAATCATTTTCTAAAATTAGATCCCAGAATGTCTGATATTGATAGTTGTGGTTGAATGAGATGTAAAATTTGAAGGGATTCTATTAAATAAGACACGAGGACGAAAACACAAGTTAGCCTGGCTTGGAAATTGCATATTATTCATACTCAAGACACCCGTGTATATGATTCTATGCCCCACCCCTTCTATGACATGTTGTCACACCTTCACTTTTAACAAAGCCCTACCAAGCACCAGAGTACAGTAAGACATAGAAACTGTTCAAGTCAGTACTGTTAAGGAAATGGGTTTAGGAGCTCCAATCTGATCATAATCTATTATATTGTGCCAGGTTGGGTGGCAACAGATGTGAATGAACATAGGTATTGACAAGTGGTTTTCACACTACTTTCAAAATATTTCACAGGGGTCCCTTTGGAATGTTTAATAGGGATTCTGCTCCACTAAAAGGGACTCATTCTTTGGATTTTATTCATCTCATATTATTATCAAATATAAGATGAAATTTAAACATTAATATCTGAATGGGCCGTCATTCTTTCCCTACTTGATTGATCTCAGACACATTTCCTATGTCAGCCATCTTACCCTGGGTAGAATGTATTAGATATGGTAGAGCAGACATTGCCAAACCCGGAACATTCCGTTCCATTGCAAAATAGAGGCTACTTGTTATTAGGGGGATGAAACCCACACAATTTTGCTAATATATTTCGTTACCTCTACTTTTTGCCATCTCGTTTCTTTGTCTTGCAGGTGATGGGATACCACCCTTGCTGCTTTCCACTGCGCTTAATTCAGAAGATATTTTGGCTGAGATTTGAGAAGGATCTGTAACAAGAAAGCTCAGTTAATATTTATGTGACTGATCACGAAATACTTGCATAAAGAAACATGCAGTGAAATAAGCATTGCTTTTCACATAGTAGACTAACTGAAACAAAAACTAGTCAACAATTCCCATACCGGACAAGTACTCATGACTAACATGAACTACTTGTTCGTCCTTGTTTGGAGTGAATGTATGAGAACAACTCATAAAGAATCATCTCATCTATTGTTCTTACGAGGATTCATCGGCAATTGAAAACTACTTGAGGTTTGGTCAGCTCATGAGATGTTGTTGTTTCATTTTTAAGAGACAAACTGATAGAATGCCAGATTATCCTAATTACTCCATGGTGAGAAAAGCCTAAGAGTTGGAGGCGGGGATAGGGTCATGATTGTGACCAATTCTGTGCCTAATATTTAGGGGGAAACCCCAACTTTAAATTGTGCTCATATCTTTCGTTACCTTTACTTTTTGCTACCACCGGTCTCTGCCTTCCAGGTGTTGGGCTACCACCTTTGCCTCTTTTCACCCAGCTTGTTTTGTAAGAACTTTTTGCTGAGATTTGGGAAGGATCTGTAACAAGTAAAAATGGGTAATATTAAGGTGAAGAAAAACTAGGGTTAAGAAACAATGGTATCGCTTTCTAGCAGTCGAGTATCTGAAACAAATACTAGTTAATAATTCCTATACGTCAGGTGAACTCATAACCGAATAAGGATCCATGGTTTGACATAAACTTGAACCACCTTTTTAATTTTTTTCATCCCCAAGATAAATTTAACAATGTTTTAATGCTATAATCTTTCCAACCATACTGCAGCTCGCTCTAGACTTCTATCACTTTCAAATTAATCCAATTTTTCTAATAATTTTTTTCGCTCGCCAGAAGTCGCTGTTTTATTTTTAAGAGACAAAATGGATAACATATAAGTTTTCATACGACGGGATCAGAATCCCACACTCATACCAGTGAGAATGAAGCCTGAAAGAAGAACATAGTCCAAGTTCCTTTATTTTTATATTACCATTTCTCTTATTACCTTTACTTTTTGCCACCTCCTGTCTCTTTCTAGCTGGTGATGGACTGCCACCCTTGCTGATTTCTACTGCATTTGGTTCAGAAGTACTTTTTTTTGAGATTTGAGAAGGATCTGTAACAAGAATTACCATGCCCTTGATGTTGAGCAATTGAAAACTACTTGAGGTTTGGTCAGCTCATGAGATGTTGTTGTTTCATTTTTAAGAGACAAACTGATAGAATGCCAGATTATCCTAATTACTCCATGGTGAGAAAAGCCTAAGAGTTGGAGGCGGGGATAGGGTCATGATTGTGACCAATTCTGTGCCTAATATTTAGGGGGAAACCCCAACTTTAAATTGTGCTCATATCTTTCGTTACCTTTACTTTTTGCTACCACCGGTCTCTGCCTTCCAGGTGTTGGGCTACCACCTTTGCCTCTTTTCACCCAGCTTGGTTTGTAAGAACTTTTTGCTGAGATTTGGGAAGGATCTGTAACAAGTAAAAATGGGTTATATTAAGGTGAAGAAAAACTAGGGTTAAGAAACAATGGTATCGCTTTCTAGCAGTCGAGTATCTGAAACAAATACTAGTTAATAATTCCTATACGTCAGGTGAACTCATAACCGAATAAGGATCCATGGTTTGACATAAACTTGAACCACCTTTTTAATTTTTTTCATCCCCAAGATAAATTTAACAATGTTTTAATGCTATAATCTTTTCAACCATACTGCAGCTCGCTCTAGACTTCTATCACTATCAAATTAATCCAATTTTTCTAATAATTTTTTTCGCTCGCCAGAAGTCGCTGTTTTATTTTTAAGAGACAAAATGGATAACATATGAGTTTTCATACGACGGGATCAGAATCCCACATCCATACCAGTGAGAATGAAGCCTGAAAGAAGAACATAGTCCAAGTTCCTTTATTTTTATATTACCATTTCTCTTATTACCTTTACTTTTTGCCACCTCCTGTCTCTTTCTAGCTGGTGATGGACTGCCACCCTTGCTGCTTTCTACTGCATTTGGTTCAGAAGTACTTTTTTTTGAGATTTGAGAAGGATCTGTAACAAGAATATTTACATGTTGGATTATCATGTTACTGCTGACATGAAATCAAGGGAAATGAACAAAGGAAAAGTAGCAGTATTGCTTTACATATATTAGCACTTGACGAAAGCAATGTAACACATGATATTGCCATTGTACGGTGGTTCACAAAAACACAGGACACTGGATAATATTATGTGACTAATCAAGTAAAACTGAGGTGAATGAGTGAACGTAGGCTAGAAGAAATATTGCTTTCCAAGCAGAATAGCATCTGAAACAAATACTAGTTAACATTTCCCATACCCGACATGGACTCATTACCGGACGAGAAGCCAAGGTCGACATTATGACTGTACTACCTTTTTTCTCCCCTGAGAAGAATTTGAAAATCACCAATCGTGTGATGAATTATCTGTAAGACGCGCGATACCAAACTAGATGTTGAGTGATGGTTGAAAATTTTTAGGGCATGGTAAACTAATACAGCATTTGTAATGGAGAAATGTGTAGAAAAAACTATTTAGTGAGAAATACACTTAGATCAGGCAGGATTGGGGGAGAGTAGACAGTTCGGTAGCAGGCTGAATTTTTCAATATTTTTTCGAATCTCTTCTTCGAACAAGGACAAATAGTTTTATGAGATATTACCATGCTATTGGAGGACTAGAATTTTCCCCATCAAGATTATTACGTCATAGATGAAAGGATCATTTGAACCGGATATCCTTAACATGCATTGCTAACATAGTTTGATACAAAACTCAAATCATCAAGTCATTTCTCCAAATCCACAACCAGCATTACCTTGATCAACTCCGGATTCTTTACTCTCAGCTCTCTGTTCAACTGAACGTCCACTCTGATCACTGCCTGATGTGCCGGGAATATCCGAGCCTGCAAAAACAGAAAAATGGCTGCCATACTATGTAAGCATTAGGAGACTATTACTCTTTATTTCAAAACTTTCTGTGAGCTCTAGGGAATTTGGAACCATTTGGAAAAAATAAATATTCAAGTTATAGCTCAAGGCCGTTTTGTGCAAAGTTAGGCAATGTAACGGCATTTAATAAATTACGTTGTTAAAAAATGTAGGGCAGAATTAGTGATGCTTTTCAAGCAGTAAAGTACATGAAATATATACTTGTTAACAATTCCTATACCTGACATGATTCAATGACCTGAAGAGGAGGGAGCCAAGCTTCAATGAAATTTAGCGACAAAATGGCAGGTGCAAATTTTTTGCATGCAATGCAATGAGGAGATGAAGTCCTGTTTTTATTCAAGAGATGTGGCATTGCTTGATTTTTATAATATAAGATAATTATGACATATATGAGGGAGCATGCAATCGTTGAAACCCGATATGCTTAGCATGCATTGCTAACATTGTTTGGTTCGACACTCGAGCCATCAGGTCATCTCTGACCAAATCAGCAACCCGCATTACCTTGATCAATTTACCAGGTTCGTCTATCAGTCGATATTTGTTAGCTGACCAGATCTCACTAGGATAAGATAGGATTAACATATTTATTCCGGGACAGGGGATATCCGATAAGACGGCTTAACCATATGGCGAACCACAGCATCTCCTTCAGTTACCATTTCATGTCGGGTATGGGATTAGTTATAATGATGTGCAGAATCCGGTTGCCGAATTTTAATATGGCCGGATTTTCATGATTTTTCCGAGTCCGGATTCGGATTTAAAAATCAGACATCGAGACAGATTCATCCGGATTCTGAAAAAAATCAAATTATTTTGTTTCTCAACGGCACGAATTACAAATGAACTTTCTGTCAATCCTTCCTGCTCTTTGCTGCCACCTCACCTATTTTATTTTGGCTATCTCAGGAATGCTTTGCTACGTATGAGTGGTGAAGGATTCGTCATGGTTTTGCCATATCTTGAAGCAAAGAAAACAACCTTCGTCTCGTATTCTGGTGCAGTTTTTGAAAGATTTTATTAGCATGAGCACCTAGAAAGTCCATTGAGTTAGAAATTTAGGATTTTTGCTTTTAAATTAATTCTGGAATTCGAATATATGAACATTAACTGAATATTTATTTTGAAAATCATGTTTGAATTCAGCATTTGCTAACTTCTGGACTTGCAGTTATAGTGTTAAGCTACATGAGTAGGTATTTAGGATTTGTGTCAGGCACCACCGTGCTTAGTGAAGAATACCCAGCCTGATTTGACTTAGTTGTTTGGAATTATCCACTACAGTTCAATCTGGATATTCCAAATGCATAATTCTGTCAAAGTCATGTGGTCAATTTCATATAATTACAGCAATTAACCGGCCATAATCTGGTCAATGTTAGCTTGAATAATATCATTTTATCAGAGCAATACCAGAATACTGTCAGCTGCACCACTATGTTGGTTTCCATATTGCGAGTGATTTCCAATCGTATCACAGACTATGCGACTGGAGTGAACAGTTATAAAAGCTAATGTTTCGTTCTCTGTATCATATTTTCACCTGATTCTCTTTGTTAAGTTTAAACTTGATATTGTGTGCACAAATAAAATATATATGAAAAACGTTATAATTCAGTCGGAAATTCACTGAGGTTTGGACATCTTTACTCGAAAAAAAGCAGGATTTTTTTCGGATTATTTTTCCGAGGTATCCGGATTCGAACGAATTTTGAAATCAGATAAATTTTTTCGGACGGATTCGAATTCTGTTCTTAGTGAATCCGCATATCACTAATTAGTTAGTTCCAGAAGCATGGACTTGGTGGTGATTGATAATAGAATTCAAAAGATATGGTGACAACCGACATAGAATTTAGGTCGCTTTTCAGATAATAAACTAATGTCAGCAATAAGTTTACGAGTGCTGAGAGCTGTATAGTAAGTCAAAAATAAATATTCGCCGGCATCGTCAAATGCTAATTGAATACATTGCGCTATTTCATTACTAATGTCGATCGACGAGCGGCTGATAATATAAGTCCCTTTCGAATAGTAAAGCAGTATGTTTACTGTTTACTGCATCGTCAAATGATAAATAAATACATTGCGCTATGGCCGAACGACGAGCAGCTGTTCGAATAGTAAAGCAGTTTGTTTACTATTGATTACGTCAACTTATTCAAGCTGCGCGAGACAATTTTTACGAGATAATCACAACACGAAAGATACGGCCGACGCGGCGCTGAACGCATGTGACCTACTCAAACATAACACGTCATTGCTCGGCTACGATTACCGCTGCGGCATTGTCTGTGGTATCATTTTGTTAGAGAAACAAACAGCAAAACCATTATTACGCACACGAGATAGCTCACATATGATAAATGACAACTCGACGGCCCGGAACGGAAGAGTGAGGAATTTTTGTTTACACAAATCGCTAGATTCTCTCACGTACGCGGAATACCGTATGATGAACGGTCCATTAGCGACCTCTTGTGTATAGAAAACATAAATACGCTCCCAACAAGCCCTCAATGGCATCTCAGGCTGTTTTGGTTAACCGAAAAATGCCAATAAAAAAAATGTTTGCAAAATGAGCACAACCAACTAAATTTTGAAATAAGTTAATATTTTTCGGACGGATTCGAATTCTGTTTTTAGTGAATCCGCATACCACTAATTAGTTAGTTATTTGTTTTCAGAAGCATGGACTTGGTGATGAAGGGAACTTTAATCGACCAGCAGTTACGTGAACCACTATACGGCAGCGAGAACTCCAGCAATCCTCTTGCACATAGCTATTTCCGCACAGGATTCAAATCTGCAAACCCATGCAGAATAATCAAAGGTACGATGGCGAGCGTATTCCAAACGCTTAGCACGATGAAATTTTTTTTTATCAGATCAGAAACTAGATGATGCGCCATTGTTGACATTTTCTATGGCGCGGTAAACAAATAGAGAATTTGGAATAAATAGGGAAATGCAACGAATCCACAACCAGCATTACCTTGATCAACTCCAGACTTTTTACTCTCAACTCGTTGTTCAACCGAATGTCCACTCTGATCACTGTCTGATGTGCTGGGAATAGCCGAGCCTGCAACAACAGAAATATGGTTGTCCTACTGTAGAAGCATTATGAAGTCAATCTCAATTTTAAAGTAATGCATTTTTGACAAACTCAAATTAAATTGATTAATATACTTGGTATTGGGAATATCAGGTCTTCTGATTGATCAACAGTGATTAGGGGTTGTGTAAACTTATTTACACTTCCATCTCAATGAGAATAAGGCCTAACAGAAGAACATAGTCCAAATCTCTTTGTTATAATTGTACCATTTCTTCTATTACCTTCGCTTTTTGCCACCTCCTCTCTCTCTCTAGCTGATGATGGACTGCCATTGTTGCTACTTTCCACTGCACTTGTTTCAGAAGAACTTTTGTCCAATATTTGAGAAGGATCTGTATCAAGGAGGCTTGAATTATATTTAATTAAGTCCCGGATCACAAAATACTTGAATAAAGAAACATAGGGTAAAAAAAGTATTGCTTTTCAAGCAACTAAGTACCCCGAAACAAAAACTACCGGTAGTTAACAATTACGACATGAACTCTGGACCGACATGAACAACTTGTTCGTCCTTGTTTGGAGTGAAGGTATGGAAACACCTAATAAAAATCATCTCATCTGTTGTCCTAACGTTGGCTCCACAGGCAATAAAAAACTAATCCGAGTTTTGTCAGTTCATGAGATGTTGGTGTTTCATTTTTAAGAGACAAACTGACAGAATGTCAGAATATCATAATTACTCCATGGTGAGGAAAGCCTAACACGTGGAGGTGGAGATTGAGTCATGATTGTGACCAATTCTGTGCCTAATATTTAAGGGGAAACCCCAACTTTAAATTGTGCTCATATCTTCCGTTACCTTTACTTTTCGCTACCACCGGTCTCTGCCTTCCAGGTGATGGGCTACCACCTTTGCCTCTCTTCACCCAGCTTGGTTTGTAAGAACTTTTTGCTGAGATTTGGGAAGGATCTGTAACAAGTAAAGATGGGTAATATTATGAGTATCTGAAACAAATGCTAGTTAAAAACTCCTATACGTCAGGTGAACTCATGACTGGATAAGGATCCATGGTTTGACATAAACTTGAATCACCTTTTTAATTTTTTTCACTCCCGAGATAAATTCAACAATGTTTTAATGCTATAATCTTCCCAACCCTACTGCAGTTCTCTCTAGGCTTGTGTCACTATCAGATGAATCCAATTTTTCTAATAATTTTTTTCGCTCGCCAGAAGTCGCTGTTTTATTTTTAATAGACAAGATGAATAACATATAAGTTTTCATACAACAGGATCAGAATCCCACATCCATACCAGTGAGAATAAAGCCTGAAAGAAGAACATAGTCCAGGTCCCTTTATTTTTATATTACCATTTCTCTTATTACCTTTACTTTTTGCCACCTCATGTCTCTTTCTAGCTGGTACTGGACTGCCACCCTTGCTGCTTTCTACTGTACTTGGTCCAGAAGTACTTTTTTCTAAAATTTGAGAAGGATCTGTAACAAGAATATTTACATGTTGGATTATCATATTACTGCTGACATGACATCAAGGGAAATGAACAAAGGAAAAGTAGCAGTATTGCTTTACATATATTAGCACTTGGCGAGAGCAATGTAACACATGATATTGCCATTGCACGGTGGTTCACAAAAACACGGGACACTGGATAATATTATGTGGTTCAGAAGTACTTTTTTTGAGATTTGAGAAGGATCTGTAACAAGAATATTTACATGTTGGATTATCATGTTACTGCTGACATGATATCAAGGGAAATGAACAAAGGAAAAGTAGCAGTATTGCTTTACATATATTAGCACTTGACGAAAGCAATGTAACACATGATATTGCCATTGTACGGTGGTTCACAAAAACACGGGACACTGGATAATATTATGTGACTAATCAAGTAAAACTGAGGTGAATGAGTGAACGTAGGCTAGAAGAAATATTGCTTTCCAAGCAGAATAGCATCTGAAACAAATACTAGTTAACATTTCCCATACCCGACATGGACTCATTACCGGACGAGAAGCCAAGGTCGACATTATGACTGTACTACCTTTTTTCTCCCCTGAGAAGAATTTGAAAATCACCAATCGTGTGATGAATTATCTGTAAGACGCGCGATACCAAACTAGATGTGGAGTGATGGTTGAAAATTTTTAGGGCATGGTAAACTAATACAGCATTTGTAATGGAGGAATGTGTAGAAAAAACTATTTAGTGAGAAATACACTTAGATCAGGCAGGATTGGGGGAGATTAGACAGTTCGGTAGCAGGCTGAATTTTTCAATATTTTTTCGAATCTCTTCTTCGAACAAGGACAAATAGTTTTATGAGATTTTACCATGCTATTGGAGGACTAGAATTTTCCCCATCAAGATTATTACGTCATAGATGAAAGGATCATTTGAACCGGATATCCTTAACATGCATTGCTAACATAGTTTGATACAAAACTCAAATCATCAAGTCATTTCTCCAAATCCACAACCAGCATTACCTTGATCAACTCCGGATTCTTTACTCTCAGCTCTCTGTTCAACTGAACGTCCACTCTGATCACTGCCTGATGTGCCGGGAATATCCGAGCCTGCAAAAACAGAAATATGGCTGCCATACTATGTAAGCATTAGGAGACTATTACTCTTTATTTCAAAACTTTCTGTGAGCTCTAGGGAATTTGGAACCATTTGGAAAAAATAAATATTCAAGTTATAGCTCAAGGCCGTTTTGTGCAAAGTTAGGCAATGTAACGGCATTTAATAAATTACGTTGTTAAAAAATGTAGGGCAGAATTAGTGATGCTTTTCAAGCAGTAAAGTACATGAAATATATACTTGTTAACAATTCCTATACCTGACATGATTCAATGACCTGAAGAGGAGGGAGCCAAGCTTCAATGAAATTTAGCGACAAAATGGCAGGTGCAAATTTTTTGCATGCAATGCAATGAGGAGATGAAGTCCTGTTTTTATTCAAGAGATGTGGCATTGCTTGATTTTTATAATATAAGATAATTATGACATATATGAGGGAGCATGCAATCGTTGAAACCCGATATGCTTAGCATGCATTGCTAACATTGTTTGGTTCGACACTCGAGCCATCAGGTCATCTCTGAACAAATCAGCAACCCGCATTACCTTGATCAATTTACCAGGTTCGTCTATCAGTCGATATTTGTTAGCTGACCAGATCTCACTAGGATAAGATAGGATTAACATATTTATTCCGGGACAGGGGATATCCGATAAGACGGCTTAACCATATGGCGAACCACAGCATCTCCTTCAGTTACCATTTCATGTCGGGTATGGGATTAGTTATAATGATGTGCAGAATCCGGTTGCCGAATTTTAATATGGCCGGATTTTCATGATTTTTCCGAGTCCGGATTCGGATTTAAAAATCAGACATCGAGACAGATTCATCCGGATTCTGAAAAAAATCAAATTATTTTGTTTCTCAACGGCACGAATTACAAATGAACTTTCTGTCAATCCATCCTGCTCTTTGCTGCCACCTCACCTATTTTATTTTGGCTATCTCAGGAATGCTTTGCTACGTATGAGTGGTGAAGGATTCGTCATGGTTTTGCCATATCTTGAAGCAAAGAAAACAACCTTCGTCTCGTATTCTGGTGCAGTTTTTGAAAGATTTTATTAGCATGAGCACCTAGAAAGTCCATTGAGTTAGAAATTTAGGATTTTTGCTTTTAAATTAATTCTGGAATTCGAATATATGAACATTAACTGAATATTTATTTTGAAAATCATGTTTGAATTCAGCATTTGCTAACTTCTGGACTTGCAGTTATAGTGTTAAGCTACATGAGTAGGTATTTAGGATTTGTGTCAGGCACCACCGTGCTTAGTGAAGAATACCCAGCCTGATTTGACTTAGTTGTTTGGAATTATCCACTACAGTTCAATCTGGATATTCCAAATGCATAATTCTGTCAAAGTCATGTGGTCAATTTCATATAATTACAGCAATTAACCGGCCATAATCTGGTCAATGTTAGCTTGAATAATATCATTTTATCAGAGCAATACCAGAATACTGTCAGCTGCACCACTATGTTGGTTTCCATATTGCGAGTGATTTCCAATCGTATCACAGACTATGCGACTGGAGTGAACAGTTATAAAAGCTAATGTTTCGTTCTCTGTATCATATTTTCACCTGATTCTCTTTGTTAAGTTTAAACTTGATATTGTGTGCACAAATAAAATATGAAAAACGTTATAATTCAGTCGGAAATTCACTGAGGTTTGGACATCTTTACTCGAAAAAAAGCAGGATTTTTTTCGGATTATTTTTCCGAGGTATCCGGATTCGAACGAATTTTGAAATCAGATAAATTTTTTCGGACGGATTCGAATTCTGTTCTTAGTGAATCCGCATATCACTAATTAGTTAGTTATTTGTTTCCAGAAGCATGGACTTGGTGGTGATTGATAATAGAATTCAAAAGATATGGTGACAACCGACATAGAATTTAGGTCGCTTTTCAGATAATAAACTAATGTCAGCAATAAGTTTACAAGTGCTGAGAGCTGTATAGTAAGTCAAAAATAAATATTCGCCGGCATCGTCAAATGCTAATTGAATACATTGCGCTATTTCATTACTAATGTCGATCGACGAGCGGCTGATAATATAAGTCCCTTTCGAATAGTAAAGCAGTATGTTTACTGTTTACTGCATCGTCAAATGATAAATAAATACATTGCGCTATGGCCGAACGACGAGCAGCTGTTCGAATAGTAAAGCAGTTTGTTTACTATTGATTACGTCAACTTATTCAAGCTGCGCGAGACAATTTTTACGAGATAATCACAACACGAAAGATACGGCCGACGCGGCGCTGAACGCATGTGACCTACTCAAACATAACACGTCATTGCTCGGCTACGATTACCGCTGCGGCATTGTCTGTGGTATCATTTTGTTAGAGAAACAAACAGCAAAACCATTATTACGCACACGAGATAGCTCACATATGATAAATGACAACTCGACGGCCCGGAACGGAAGAGTGAGGAATTTTTGTTTACACAAATCGCAAGATTCTCTCACGTACGCGGAATACCGTATGATGAACGGTCCATTAGCGACCTCTTGTGTATAGAAAACATAAATACGCTCCCAACAAGCCCTCAATGGCATCTCAGGCTGTTTTGGTTAACCGAAAAATGCCAATAAAAAAAATGTTTGCAAAATGAGCACAACCAACTAAATTTTGAAATAAGTTAATATTTTTCGGACGGATTCGAATTCTGTTTTTAGTGAATCCGCATACCACTAATTAGTTAGATATTTGTTTTCAGAAGCATGGACTTGGTGATGAAGGGAACTTTAATCGACCAGCAGTTACGTGAACCACTATACGGCAGCGAGAACTCCAGCAATCCTCTTGCACATAGCTATTTCCGCACAGGATTCAAATCTGCAAACCCATGCAGAATAATCAAAGGTACGATGGCGAGCGTATTCCAAACGCTTAGCACGATGAAATTTTTTTTTATCAGATCAGAAACTAGATGATGCGCCATTGTTGACATTTTCTATGGCGCGGTAAACAAATAGAGAATTTGGAATAAATAGGGAAATGCAACGAATCCACAACCAGCATTACCTTGATCAACTCCAGACTTTTTACTCTCAACTCGTTGTTCAACCGAATGTCCACTCTGATCACTGTCTGATGTGCTGGGAATAGCCGAGCCTGCAACAACAGAAATATGGTTGTCCTACTGTAGAAGCATTATGAAGTCAATCTCAATTTTAAAGTAATGCATTTTTGACAAACTCAAATTGAATTGATTAATATACTTGGTATTGGGAATATCAGGTCTTCTGATTGATCAACAGTGATTAGGGGTTGTGTAAACTTATTTACACTTCCATCTCAATGAGAATAAGGCCTAACAGAAGAACATAGTCCAAATCTCTTTGTTATAATTGTACCATTTCTTCTATTACCTTCGCTTTTTGCCACATCCTCTCTCTCTCTAGCTGATGATGGACTGCCATTGTTGCTACTTTCCACTGCACTTGTTTCAGAAGAACTTTTGTCCAATATTTGAGAAGGATCTGTATCAAGGAGGGTTGAATTATTTTTAATTAAGTCACAGATCACAAAATACTTGAATAAAGAAACATAGGGTAAAAAAAGTATTGCTTTTCAAGCAACTAAGTACCCCGAAACAAAAACTACCGGTAGTTAACAATTACGACATGAACTCTGGACCGACATGAACAACTTGTTCGTCCTTGTTTGGAGTGAAGGTATGGAAACACCTAATATAAATCATCTCATCTGTTGTCCTAACGTTGGCTCCACAGGCAATTAAAAACTAATCCGAGTTTTGTCAGTTCATGAGATGTTGGTGTTTCATTTTTAAGAGACAAACTGACAGAATGTCAGAATATCATAATTACTCCATGGTGAGGAAAGCCTAACACGTGGAGGTGGAGATTAAGTCATGATTGTGACCAATTCTGTGCCTAATATTTAAGGGGAAACCCCAACTTTAAATTGTGCTCATATCTTCCGTTACCTTTACTTTTCGCTACCACCGGTCTCTGCCTTCCAGGTGATGGGCTACCACCTTTGCCTCTCTTCACCCAGCTTGGTTTGTAAGAACTTTTTGCTGAGATTTGGGAAGGATCTGTAACAAGTAAAGATGGGTAATATTATGAGTATCTGAAACAAATGCTAGTTAAAAACTCCTATACGTCAGGTGAACTCATGACTGGATAAGGATCCATGGTTTGACATAAACTTGAATCACCTTTTTAATTTTTTTCACTCCCGAGATAAATTCAACAATGTTTTAATGCTATAATCTTTCCAACCCTACTGCAGTTCTCTCTAGGCTTGTGTCACTATCAGATGAATCCAATTTTTCTAATAATTTTTTTCGCTCGCCAGAAGTCGCTGTTTTATTTTTAGTAGACAAGATGAATAACATATAAGTTTTCATACAACAGGATCAGAATCCCACATCCATACCAGTGAGAATAAAGCCTGAAAGAAGAACATAGTCCAGGTCCCTTTATTTTTATATTACCATTTCTCTTATTACCTTTACTTTTTGCCACCTCATGTCTCTTTCTAGCTGGTACTGGACTGCCACCCTTGCTGCTTTCTACTGTACTTGGTCCAGAAGTACTTTTTTCTAAGATTTGAGAAGGATCTGTAACAAGAATATTTACATGTTGGATTATCATATTACTGCTGACATGACATCAAGGGAAATGAACAAAGGAAAAGTAGCAGTATTGCTTTACATATATTAGCACTTGGCGAGAGCAATGTAACACATGATATTGCCATTGCACGGTGGTTCACAAAAACACGGGACACTGGATAATATTATGTGACTAATCAAGTAAAACTGAGGTGAATGAGTGAACGTAGGCTAGAAGAAATATTGCTTTCCAAGCAGAATAGCATCTGAAACAAATACTATTTAACATTCCCCATACCCGACATGGACTCATTACCGGACGAGAAGCCAAGGTCGACATCATGACTGTACTGCCGTAGGTACCTTTTTTCTCAACTGAGAAAAATTTGAAAATTACCAATCGTGTGATGAATCATCTGTAAGACGCGCGATGTCAAAACTAGATGTTGCGTGATGGTTGAAAACTTTTAAGGCATGGTAAACTAATAGAGCATATGTAATGGAGAAATGTGTAGAAAAAACTATTTAGTAAGAAATATACTTAGATCAGGCAGGATTGGGGGAGATTAGACAGTTTGGGCTTAATTTTTCAACATTTTTTCGAATCTCTTCTTCGAAAAAGGACAAATAGTTTTATGAAATATTACCATGCTCTTGGAGGACTAGAATTTCCCCCATCAAAATTATTACGTCATAGATGAAAGGATCATTTGAACCGATATCCTTAACATGCATTTCTAACATAGTTTGATACAAAACTCAAATCATCAAGTCATTTCTCCAAATCCACAAGCAGCATTACCTTGATCATCTCCAGTCTCATTACTCTCAGCTCCCTGTTCAACCGAACGTCCACTGTGATCACTGCCTGATGTGCCGGGAATATCCGAGCCTGCAACAACAGAAATATGGCTGTCATACTATGAAAGCATTAGGAGACAATTGCTCTTATTTATTTCAAAACTTTCTGCGAGCTCTAGGGAATTTGGAACCATTTGGAAAATAAATATTCAAGTTATAGCTCAACATAAGGCCGTTTTGTGCAAAGTTAGGCAATGTAACGGCATTTAATAAATTAACTAATGAATTATCGAATCTATTACACAGCAACAGAAATAATGCTGCCATACTATAAGAGCATTATCAGGTCAATCTCAATTTTAAAATAATACATTTTTTGACAAACTTAACAGAGTATGATAAAAATACTCGATATTGGGAAGATCAGGTTTTCTGATATTCGTACTGGAGAGAGAAATGTGAGCAACAGTGGGTAGGGGTTATGTAAACATATGTATGTATACATGAATATGGCACATTTAACTGGTTCCCATAGAATTTTTCTTTCTTCCAATATATATGAAATTTCTTTCAAGTTTTAAACTACGCCAACTTTCACCAAAATCATTTCAGAATAACATAGTTGAAGTATTTAGGATACATGTGCTAAGGAGGTGAATGTTGCACAAATGAAAACATTCGACATAATAAATGAAGGTGGCAATTTTTTGCATGCAATCCAATGAGGAGATAAAGTCCTGTTTTTATTCGAGAGATGTGTCATTGCTTGATTTTTATAAGTTTTTTCTTGATGAAAATCTCTATCCACGTGAAAAAATTACTATCAATGCCTGGAAGTGCATATGCGTGCAAAAAATTTTTTTCGAAAATGAATGAATGTGGTTCCCACTTATAGCCTTCATTTAGGAGTATGCAGTCCTGCATATCTTTAAGCCCTTTTCGTAGTTACAGTCTAGTTTATTTTTAGCCAGTAAAAAAGTAGTCGTACTCATGTAGTATGTAAACCAGGACTGCCGACACCGGATCGTAGTATGTGTAACAGGTTAGGGTTAGGCCACAAATTCAAGTAAAAATACTATAGCAGTTACTTGGCTAGTCCCTGAACTCGTAATATAACTAAAAATAGAAAAATTGGAATGAAATTATGGCCTAACTCTAACCTGATACACATGTTACGTTCCGGTGTCCACTATCTTGGTTCACATACTACGGGAGCGCCAAAGTAGTTACAAAATTAGGAGAAATAAAAATTAAAGACAATTTTACTGGAGAAGCAAAAACGTGAGGTAAATATATTTTCCTATACCAGCATAACTAAATGTTGCATCATGATTGAAAATATTGTAAGGCATGTTAAACAAATAGAGAATTAGGAATAAATGAATCAATGTTTGGAGAAAATATACAAGTGGAAGAAACTATTTTAAAAGAAATACACTTTGATAAGGCCGGATTGTTGGAGATTAGACAGTTTGATAGCAAGATTAATCTTTTAGGAGATTTTCAAAGCTTCTCTCTGATATAGTTGTCGTTTTATAAATATCACTTTGCTCCTGAGAGGGCTAGAATGTTTCCTATCAAGATAATTATGACATAGATGAGGGAGTATGCAATCGTTGAAACCCGATATGCTTAGCATGCATTGCTAACGTTGTTTGGTTCGACACTCGAGCCATCAGGTCATCTCTGAACAAATCAGCAACCAACATTACCTTGATCAATTTACCAGGTTCGTCTATCAGCCGATATTTGTTAGCTCACCAGATCTCACTAGGATAAGATAGGATTAACATATTTATTCCGGGACCGGTGATATCCGATAAGACGGCTTAACCATATGGCGAACCACAGCCTCTCCTTCAGTTACCATTTCATGTCGGGTATGGGATTAGTTATAATGGTGTGCAGAATCCGGTTGCCGAATTTTAATATGGCCGGATTTTCATGATTTTTCCGATACCGGATTCGGATTTGAAAATCAGACACCGAGCCGGATTCATCCGGATTCTGAAAAAAATCACAAATTCTTTTGTGTCTCAACGGCACTAATTACAAATGAACTTTCTGTCAATCCATCCTGCTCTTTGCTGCCACCTCACCTATTTTGGTTTGGCTATCTCAGGAATGCTTTTTTACGTATGAGGGGTGAAGGATTCGTCATGGTTTTGCCATATCTTGAAGCAAAGAAAACAACCTTCGTCTTGTATTCTGATGCAGTGTTTGAAAGATTTTATTAGCATGAGCAACTAGAAAGTCCATTGAGTTAGGAATTTAAGATTTTTGCTTTTAAATTATTTCTGGAATTCAAATATGTGAGCATTAACTGAATAATTATTTTGAGAATCATGTTTGACTTCAGCATTTGCTAACTTCTGGACTTGCAGTTATAGTGTTAAGATAGTCCTCTACATGAGTAGTTATTTAGGATTTGTGTCAGGCACCACCGTGCTTAGTGAAGAATACCCAGCCTGATTTGACTTAGTTGTTTGGAATTATCCACTACAGTTCAATTTGGATATTCCAAATGCATAATTCTGTCAAAGTCATGTGGTCAATTTCATATAGTTATAGCAATTAACCGGCCATAATCTGTTCAATGTTAGCTTGAATAATATCATTTAATCAGAGCAATACCAGAACACTGTCAGCTGCACTCTTATGTTGGTTTCCATATTGCGAGTGATTTCCAATCGTATCACAGAGTTTAAACTTGATATTGTGTGTACAAATAAAATTTGAAAAACGTTATAATTCAGTCGAAAATTCACTGAGGTTTGGACATCTTTACTCGAAAAGAAGCAGGATTTTTTTCGGATTATTTTTCCAAGGTATCCGGATACGAACGAATTTTGAAATCAGATAAATTTTTTCGGACGGATTCGAATTCTGTTTTTAGTAAATCCGCAGGCCCGGCACGAAAGAGTGAGGAATTCCTGTTTACAAAAATCGCTAGATTCTCACGTACGCGGAATACCGTACGATGAACGGTCCATTAACGACCTCTTGTGTATAGAAAACATAAATACGCTTCCAACAAGCCCTCAATGGCATCTCAGGCTATTTTGGTTAACCGAAAAATGCCAATAAAAAAATGTTTGCAAAATGAGCTCAACCAACCAAATTTTGAAATCAGTTAATATTTTTCGGACGGATTCGAATTCTGTTTTTGATGAATCCGCATACCACTAATTAGTTAGTTATTTGTTTCCAGAAGCATGGACTTGGTGGTGAAGGAAACTTTAACCGACCAGCGGTTACGTGAACCACTATACGGCACCCCAATCCTTTCGCACCTAGCTTTTCCCGCACAGGATTCAAATCTGCAAACCCATGCAGACTAATCAAAGGTGCGATGGCGAGCGTATCACAGACTATGCGACTGGAGTGACCAGCTATAAAAGCTAATGTTTCATGCTTTGTATTCCAAACGCTTAGCACGATGAAATTTTTTTTTATCAGATCAGAAACTAGATGATGCGCCATTGTTGACATTTTCTATGGCGCGGTAAACAAATAGAGAATTTGGAATGAATAGGGAAATGAAACGAATCCACAACCAGCATTACCTTGATCATCCCCAGACTCTTTACTCTCAACTCTTTGTTCAACCAAATGTCCACTCTGATCACTGCCTGATGTGCTGGGAATAGCCGAGCCTGCAACAACAGAAATATGGTTGTCTTACTGTAGAAGCATTATGAAGTCAATCTCAATTTTAAAGTAATGCATTTTTGACAAACTCAAATTGAATTGATTAATATACTTGGTATTGGGAATATCAGGTCTTCTGATTGATCAACAGTGGTTAGGGGTTGTGTAAACTTATTTACACTTCCATCTCAATGAGAATAAAGCCTAACAGAAGAACATAGTACAAAATCTCTTTGTTATAATTGTACCATTTCTTTTCATACCTTCGCTTTTTGCCACCTCCTCTCTCTCTCTAGCTGATGATGGACTGCCATTGTTGCTACTTTCCACTGCACTTGGTTCAGAAGAACTTTTGTTCAATATTTGAGAAGGATCTGTAACAAGGAGGCTTAGATAATATTTAATTAAGTCACTGATCACAAAATACTTGGATAATGAAACATGCGGTAAAATAGGCATTGCTTTTCATGTAGTAGACTAACTGAAACAAAAACTAATCAACAATTCCGACATGTAATCTTGACCGACATGAACTACTTGTTCGTTCTTGTTTGGAGTGAAGGTATGGAAACACCTAATATAAATAATCTCATCTGTTGTCTAACGTTGGCTCCACCGGCAATTAAAAACTAATCCGAGTTTTGTCAGTTCATGAGATGTTGGTGTTTCATTTTTAAGAGACAAACTGACAGAATGTCAGAATATCATAATTACTCCATGATGAGGAAAGCCTAACACGTGGAGGTGGAGATTGAGTCATGATTGTGACCAATTCTGTGCCTAATATTTAGGGGGAACCCCAACTTTAAAATTGTGCTCATATCTTTCGTTACCTTTACTTTTCGCTACAACCGGTCTCTGCCTTCCAGGTGATGAGCTACCATCTTTGCCTCTCTTCACCGAGCTTGGTTTGGAAGAACTTTTTGCTGAGATTTGGGAAGGATCTGTGACAAGTAAAGATGAGTAATATTAAAGTGAAGAAAAACTGGGGTTAAGAAACAATGGGTAGACAAAGTATCGCTTTCTAGCAGTCGAGTATCTGAAAAAAATACTAGTTAATACCTCCTATACGTCAGGTGAACTCATAACTGGATAAGGATCTATGGTTTGACATAAACTTGAACCACCTTTTTAACTTTTTTCATCCCCGAGATAAATTCAACAATGTTTTAATGCTATAATTCTTCCAACCCTACTGCAGTTCTCTCTAAACTTCTGTCACTATCAAATGAATCCAATTTTTCTAATAATTTTGTTCGCTCGCCAGAAGTCGCTGTTTTATTTTTAAGAGACAAAATGAATAACATATAATTTTTCATAGGACAGGATCAGATTCCCACATCCATATCAGTGAGAATAAAGGCTGAAAGAAGAACATAGCCAAGTTCCTTGATTTTTATATTACCATTTCTTTCATTACCTTTACTTTTTGCCACCTCCTGTCTCTTTCTAGCTGGTGATGGACTGCCACCCTTGTTGATTTCTACTGTACTTGGTTCAGAAGTACTTTTTTCTGAAGTTTGAGAAGAATCTGTGAAAAGAATATTTACATGTTGGATTATCATGTCACTGCTGACATTAAATCAAGGGAAATGAACAAAGGAAAAGTAGCAGTATTGCTTTACATATATTAGCACTTGACGAGAGCAATGTAACACATGATATTGCCATTGTACGATGGTTCACAAAAACACGGGACACTGAATAATATTATGTGACTATTCAAGTAAAACTGAGGTGAATGAGTGAACGTAGGCTAGAAGAAATATTGCTTTCCAAGCAGAATAGCATCTGAAACAAATACTAGTTAACATTTCCCATAACCCGACATGGACTCATTACCGGACGAGAAGCCAAGGTCGACATTATGACTGTACCGCCTTATTACCTTTTTTCTCCCCTGAGAAAAAGTTGAAAATTACCAATCGTGTGATGAATTATCTGTAAGACGCGCGATGCCAAAACTAGATGTTGCGTGATAGTTGAAAACTTTTAAGGCATGGTAAACTAATACAGCATAAGTAATGGAGAAATGTGTAGAAAAAACTATTTAGTAAGAAATACACTTAGATCAGGCGGGATTGGGGGAGATTAGACAGTTCGGTAGCAGGCTGAATTTTTCAACATTTTTTCGAATCTCTTCTCCGAACAAGGAGTTAGACAAATAATTTTATGAGATATCACCATTCTCTTGGAGGACTAGAATTTTCCCCATCATAATTATTACGTCATAGATGAAAGAATCATTTGAATCGGATATCCTTAACATGCATTGCTAACATAGTTTCATACAAAACTCAAATCATCAAGTCATTTCTGAACAAATCCACAACCAGCATTACCTGGATCAACTCCAGTCTCTTTACTTTCAGCTCCCTGTTCAACCGAAAGTCCACTCTGACCACTACCTGATGTGCCGGGAATATCAGAGCCTGAAGCAACAGAAATATCACAATTTTAATCAAGCTTTTTCTTTTTCGTTGGGTTTCTCATATAAATCCATCTGCAGTTGAATCGACGACTCAAACGAAATGAAGTTACATTACAATGACAAAGTCGTCGGTAACTCGGCAACAGGCTCTTTCTGCTCAAATACTGGAAAAGATCTCAGCGTCATATGCTTTTCGAGAGAAAAAACTTCAATAATCCTATTATATTATGCCAGGTTAGATGGCACCAAGAGTTCAAGTTCAAGTTATAATCAAGGTCATTTTTCCAGCCGGTAATAAAAATTACAAAATTAGGAGAAATATAATTCAAACACAATTTTAAGTGAAGACGCCGAGAGCTATTTTTTCTTGTACCTGCTGCGGAACTAGATGTTTGCGTCATGGTTGAAAATTTGTAGGGCGTGGCAAACTAATAGAGAATTTGGAATAAGCTTAGAGAAAATATATAGGTGGCACAAATTACTTGCTGTACATAGTCCAAATCTCGTTGTTATAATTGTAGCATTTCTTCTATTATTACCTTCGCTTTTTGCCACCTCCTCTCTCTCTCTAGCTGATGATGGACTGCCATTGTTGCTTTTTTCCACTGCACTTGGTTCAGAAGAACTTTTGTCCAAGATTTGAGAAGGATCTGTAACAAGGAGGCTTAGATAATATTTAATTAAGTCACTGATCACAAAATACTTGGATAAAGAAACATGCGGTAAAATAAGCATTGCTTTTCATGTAGTAGACTAACTGAAACAAAACTAGTCAACAATTCCGACATGAACTCTGGACCGACATGAACAACTTGTTCGTCCTTGTTTGGAGTGAAGGTATGGAAACACCTAATATAAATCATCTCATCTGTTGTCCTAACGTTGGCTCCACCGGCAATTAAAAACTATTCCGAGTTTTGTCAGTTCATGAGATGTTGGTGTTTCATTTTTAAGAGACAAACTGACAGAATGTAATAATATCATAATTACTCCATGATGAGGAAAGCCTAACACATGGAGGTGGAAATTGAGCCATGATTGTGACCAATTCTGTGCCTAATATTTTTTTTGGGGGGACCCAAACTTTAAATATTGCTCATATCTTCCTCTACCTTTACTTTTCGCTCCCTCCGGTCTCTGCCTTCCAGATGATGGGCTACCACCTTTGCCGCATTTCACTGAGCTTGGTTTGGAAGAACTTTTTGCTGAGATTTGGGAAGGATCTGTAACAAGTAAAAATGGGTAAAATCAAGGTGAAGAAAAATTGGGGTTAAGAAACAATGGGTAGGAAAAGTATCACTTTCTAGCAGTCGAGTATTTAAAAAAAAAAATTGATAAAAAAATAATACGTCAGGTGAACTCATAACTGGATAAGGATCCATGGCTTGACATATGCTTGAACCACCTTTTTAATTTTTTTCACCCCCAAGATAATTCATCAATGTTTTAATGCTATAATCTTTCCAACCCTACTGCAGTTCTCTCTAGGTTTGTGTCATTATCGAATTAATGCAATTTTTCTAATATTTTTTTCGCTCGCCAGAAGTCGCTGTTTTATTTTTAATAGACAAAATGGATAACATATAAGTTTTCATACGACAGGATCAGAATCCCACATCCAAACCAGTGAGAATAAAGCCTGAAAGAAGAACATAGTCCAAGTTCCTTGATTTTTATATTACCATTTCTTTCATTACCTTCACTTTTTGCCACCTCCTGTCTCTTTCTAGCTGGTGCTGGACTGCCACCCTTGCTGCTTTCTACTGCATTTGGTTCAGAAGTACTTTTTCCTGAGATTCGAGAAGGATCTGCTAACAAGAATATTTACATGTTGGATTATCTGGTTACTGCTGACATGAAATCAAGGGAAATGAACAAAGGAAAAGTAGCAGTATTGCTTTACATATATTAGCACTTGACGAAAGCAATGTAACACATGATATTGCCACAAAAACACGGGACACTGGATAATAATATGTGACTAATCAAGTAAAACTGAGGGTGAATAAATGAACGTAGGGTAGAAGAAATATTGCTTTCCAAGCAGAATAGCATCTGAAACAAATACTAGTTAACATTCCCCATACCCGACATATACTCATTACCGGACGAGAAGCCAAGGTCGACATTATGACTGTACTGCCTTATTACTTATTAGTTACCTTTTTTATCCCCTGACAAAATTTGAAAATTACCAATCGTGTGATGAATTATCTGTAAGACGCGCGGTGCCAAAACTACATGTTGCGTGATGGTTAAAAACTAAACTAATAGAAGTGTTTGTAATGGTGAAATGTGTAGAAAAAACTATTTTGTAAGAAATACACTTAGATCAGGCAGGATTAGGGAGATTAGACAGTAAGGGCTGAAATTTTCAACCTTTTTTCGAATCTCTTCTTCGACCAAGGAGTTAGACAAATAGTTTTATAAAATATTACCATGCTATTGGGGACTAGAATTTTCCCCATTAAGATTATTACGTCATAGATGAAAGAATCATTTGAACCGGATATCCTTAACATGCATTGCTAACATAGTTTGATACAAAACTCAAATCATCAAGTCATTTCTTCAAATCCACAACCAGCATTACCTGGATCAACTCCAGTCTCTTTACTCTCAGCTCCCTGTTCAACCGAACGTCCACTCTGATCACTGCCTGATGTGCCGGGAATATCCGAGCCTGCAAACAACAGAAATATGGCTGCCATATTTGCTATGGCTGCAGACTATTGCTCTTGTTTATTTCAAAACTTTCTGTGAGCTCTAGGGAATTTGGAACCATTTGGAAAATAAATATTCAAGTTATAGCTCAACATAAGGCCGTTTTGTGCAAAGTTAGGCAATGTAACGACATTTAATAAATTAACTAATGAATTATCGAATCTATTACACAGCAACAGAAATATTGCTGCCATACTATAAGAGCATTATCAGGTCAATCTCAATTTTGAAATAATACATTTTTTGACAAACTCAAACAGAGTATGATAAAAATGCTCGGTATGGGGAAGATCAGGTTTTCTGATATTCGTACTGGAGAGAGAAATGTGAGCAACAGTGGGTAGGGGTTATGTAAACATATGTATGTATACATGAATATGGCACATTTAACTGGTTCCCATAGAATTTTTCTTTCATCGAAATATATATGAAATTTCTTTCAAGTTTTAAACTACGCCAACTTTCACCAAAATCATTTCAGAATAACATAGTTGAAGTATTTAGGATACATGTGCTAAGGAGGTGAATGTTGCACAAATGAAACATTCGACATAAAAAATGAAGGTGCAATTTTTTGCATGCAATCCAATGAGGAGATAAAGTCCTGTTTTTATTCGAGAGATGTGTCATTGCTTGATTTTTATAAGTTTTTTCTTGATGAAAATCTCTAACCACGTGAAAAAATTACTATCAATGCCTGGAAGTGCATATGCGTGCAAAAATTGTTTTCGAAATGAATGAATGTGGTTCCCACTTATAGCCTTTATTTAGGAGTATGTAGTCCTGCATATCTTTAAGCCCTTTTTCGTAGTTACAGTCTAGTTTATTTTTAGCCAGTAAAAAAGTAGTCGTACTCATGTAGTATGTAAAACCAAGACTGCCGACACCGGAACGTAGTATGTGTAACAGGTTAGGGTTAGGCCACAAATTCAAGTAAAAATACTATAGCAGTTACTTGGCTAGTGCCTGAACTCGTAATATAACTAAAAATAGAAAAATTGGAATGAAATTATGGCCTAACTCTAACCTGATACACATGTTACGTTCCGGTGTCCACTATCTTGGTTCACATACTACGGGAGCGCCAAAGTAGTTACAAAATTAGGAAGAAATAAAAATTAAAGACAATTTTACTGGAGAAGCAAAAAACGTGAGGTAAATATTTTTTCCTATACCAGCATAACTAAATGTTGCATCATGATTGAAAATATTGTAAGGCATGTTAAACAAATAGAGAATTAGGAATAAATGAATCAATGTTTGGAGAAAATATACAAGTGGAAGAAACTATTTTAAAAGAAATACACTTTGATAAGGCCGGATTGTTGGAGATTAGACAGTTTGATAAGCAAGATTAATCTTTTAGGTAGATTTTCAAAGCTTCTATCTGATATAGTTGTCGTTTATAAATATCACTTTGCTCCTGAGGAGGGCTAGAATGTTTCCTATCAAAGATAATTATGACATAGATGAGGGAGTATGCAATCGTGTGAAACCCGATATGCTTAGCATGGCATTGCTAACGTTGTTTGGTTCGACACTCGAGCCATCAGGTCATCTCTGAACAAATCAGCAACCAACATTACCTTGATCAATTTACCCAGGTTCGTCTATCAGCCGATATTTGTTAGCTCACCAGAACTCACTAGGATAAGATAGGATTAACATATTTATTCCGGGACCCGGTGATATCCGATAAGACGGCTTAACCATATGGCGAACCACAGCCTCTCCTTCAGTTACCATTTCATGTCGGGTATGGGATTAGTTATAATGGTGTGCAGAATCCGGTTGCCCGAATTTTAATATGGCCGGATTTTCATGATTTTTCCGATACCGGATTCGGATTTGAAAATCAGACACCGAGCCGGATTCATCCGGATTCTGAAAAAAATCACAAATTCTTTTGTGTCTCAACGGCACTAATTACAAATGAACTTTCTGTCAATCCATCCTGCTCTTTGCTGCCACCTCACCTATTTTGGTTTGGCTATCTCAGGAATGCTTTTTTACGTATGAGGGGTGAAGGATTCGTCATGGTTTTGCCATATCTTGAAGCAAAGAAAACAACCTTCGTCTTGTATTCTGATGCAGTGTTTGAAAGATTTTATTAGCATGAGCAACTAGAAAGTCCATTGAGTTAGGAATTTAAGATTTTTGCTTTTAAATTATTTCTGGAATTCAAAATATGTGAGCATTAACTGAATAATTATTTGAGAATCATGTTTGATTCAGCATTTGCTAACTTCTGGACTTGCAGTTATAGTGTTAAGATAGTCCTCTACATGAGTAGTTATTTAGGATTTGTGTCAGGCACCACCGTGCTTAGTGAAGAATACCCAGCCTGATTTGACTTAGTTGTTTGGAATTATCCACTACAGTTCAATTTGGATATTCCAAATGCATAATTCTGTCAAAGTCATGTGGTCAATTTCATATAGTTATAGCAATTAACCGGCCATAATCTGTTCAATGTTAGCTTGAATAATATCATTTAATCAGAGCAATACCAGAACACTGTCAGCTGCACTCTTATGTTGGTTTCCATATTGCGAGTGATTTCCAATCGTATCACAGAGTTTAAACTTGATATTGTGTGTACAAATAAAATTTGAAAAACGTTATAATTCAGTCGAAAATTCACTGAGTTTGGACATCTTTTACTCGAAAAGAAAGCAGGATTTTTTTCGGATTATTTTCCAAGGTATCCGGATACGAACGAATTTTGAAATCAGATAAATTTTTTTCGGACGGATTCGAATTCTGTTTTTAGTAAATCCGCAGGCCCCGGCACGAAAGAGTGAGGAATTCCTGTTTACAAAAATCGCTAGATTCTCACGTACGCGGAATACCGTACGATGAACGGTCCATTAACGACCTCTTGTGTATAGAAAACATAAATACGCTTCCATCAAGCCCTCAATGGCATCTCAGGCTATTTTGGTTAACCGAAAAATGCCAATAAAAAAATGTTTGCAAAATGCAGCTCAACCAACCAAATTTTGAAATCAGTTAATATTTTTCGGACGGATTCGAATTCTGTTTTTGATGAATCCGCATACCACTAATTAGTTAGTTATTTGTTTCCAGAAGCATGGACTTGGTGGTGAAGGAAACTTTAACCGACCAGCGGTTACGTGAACCACTATACGGCACCCCAATCCTTTCGCACCTAGCTTTTCCCGCACAGGATTCAAATCTGCAAACCCATGCAGGACTAATCAAAGGTGCGATGGCGAGCGTATCACAGACTATGCGACTGGAGTGACCAGCTATAAAAGCTAATGTTTCATGCTTGTATTCCAAACGCTTAGCACGATGAAATTTTTTTTTATCAGATCAGAAACTAGATGATGCGCCATTGTTGACATTTTCTATGGCGCGGTAAACAAATAGAGAATTTGGAATGAATAGGGAAATGAAACGAATCCACAACCAGCATTACCTTGATCATCCCCAGACTCTTTACTCTCAACTCTTTGTTCAACCAAATGTCCACTCTGATCACTGCCTGATGTGCTGGGAATAGCCGAGCCTGCAACAACAGAAATATGGTTGTCTTACTGTAGAAGCATTATGAAGTCAATCTCAATTTTAAAGTAATGCATTTTTGACAAACTCAAATTGAATTGATTAATATACTTGGTATTGGGAATATCAGGTCTTCTGATTGATCAACAGTGGTTAGGGTTTGTGTAAACTTATTTACACTTCCATCTCAATGAGAATAAAGCCTAACAGAAGAACATAGTACAAAATCTCTTTGTTATAATTGTACCATTTCTTTTCATACCTTCGCTTTTTGCCACCTCCTCTCTCTCCTCTAGCTGATGATGGACTGCCATTGTTGCTACTTTCCACTGCACTTGGTTCAGAAGAACTTTTGTTCAATATTTGAGAAGGATCTGTAACAAGGAGGCTTAGATAATATTTAATTAAGTCACTGATCACAAAATACTTGGATAATGAAACATGCGGTAAAATAGGCATTGCTTTTCATGTAGTAGACTAACTGAAACAAAAACTAATCAACAATTCCGACATGTAATCTTGACCGACATGAACTACTTGTTCGTTCTTGTTTGGAGTGAAGGTATGGAAACACCTAATATAAATAATCTCATCTGTTGTCCTAACGTTGGCTCCACCGGCAATTAAAAACTAATCCGAGTTTTGTCAGTTCATGAGATGTTGGTGTTTCATTTTTAAGAGACAAACTGACAGAATGTCAGAATATCATAATTACTCCATGATGAGGAAAGCCTAACACGTGGAGGTGGAGATTGAGTCATGATTGTGACCAATTCTGTGCCTAATATTTAGGGGGAACCCCAACTTTAAAATTGTGCTCATATCTTTCGTTACCTTTACTTTTCGCTACAACCGGTCTCTGCCTTCCAGGTGATGAGCTACCATCTTTGCCTCTCTTCACCGAGCTTGGTTTGGAAGAACTTTTTGCTGAGATTTGGGAAGGATCTGTGACAAGTAAAGATGAGTAATATTAAAGTGAAGAAAAACTGGGGTTAAGAAACAATGGGTAGACAAAGTATCGCTTTCTAGCAGTCGAGTATCTGAAAAAAATACTAGTTAATACCTCCTATACGTCAGGTGAACTCATAACTGGATAAGGATCTATGGTTTGACATAAACTTGAACCACCTTTTTAACTTTTTTCATCCCCGAGATAAATTAAACAATGTTTTAATGCTATAATTCTTCCAACCCTACTGCAGTTCTCTCTAAACTTCTGTCACTATCAAATGAATCCAATTTTTCTAATAATTTTGTTCGCTCGCCAGAAGTCGCTGTTTTATTTTTAAGAGACAAAATGAATAACATATAATTTTTCATAGGACAGGATCAGATTCCCACATCCATATCAGTGAGAATAAAGGCTGAAAGAAGAACATAGCCAAGTTCCTTGATTTTTATATTACCATTTCTTTCATTACCTTTACTTTTTGCCACCTCCTGTCTCTTTCTAGCTGGTGATGGACTGCCACCCTTGTTGATTTCTACTGTACTTGGTTCAGAAGTACTTTTTTCTGAAGTTTGAGAAGAATCTGTGAAAAGAATATTTACATGTTGGATTATCATGTCACTGCTGACATTAAATCAAGGGAAATGAACAAAGGAAAAGTAGCAGTATTGCTTTACATATATTAGCACTTGACGAGAGCAATGTAACACATGATATTGCCATTGTACGATGGTTCACAAAAACACGGGACACTGAATAATATTATGTGACTATTCAAGTAAAACTGAGGTGAATGAGTGAACGTAGGCTAGAAGAAATATTGCTTTCCAAGCAGAATAGCATCTGAAACAAATACTAGTTAACATTTCCCATAACCCGACATGGACTCATTACCGGACGAGAAGCCAAGGTCGACATTATGACTGTACCGCCTTATTACCTTTTTTCTCCCCTGAGAAAAAGTTGAAAATTACCAATCGTGTGATGAATTATCTGTAAGACGCGCGATGCCAAAACTAGATGTTGCGTGATAGTTGAAAACTTTTAAGGCATGGTAAACTAATACAGCATAAGTAATGGAGAAATGTGTAGAAAAAACTATTTAGTAAGAAATACACTTAGATCAGGCGGGATTGGGGGAGATTAGACAGTTCGGTAGCAGGCTGAATTTTTCAACATTTTTTCGAATCTCTTCTCCGAACAAGGAGTTAGACAAATAATTTTATGAGATATCACCATTCTCTTGGAGGACTAGAATTTTCCCCATCATAATTATTACGTCATAGATGAAAGAATCATTTGAATCGGATATCCTTAACATGCATTGCTAACATAGTTTCATACAAAACTCAAATCATCAAGTCATTTCTGAACAAATCCACAACCAGCATTACCTGGATCAACTCCAGTCTCTTTACTTTCAGCTCCCTGTTCAACCGAAAGTCCACTCTGACCACTACCTGATGTGCCGGGAATATCAGAGCCTGAAGCAACAGAAATATCACAATTTTAATCAAGCTTTTTCTTTTTCGTTGGGTTTCTCATATAAATCCATCTGCAGTTGATCGACGACTCAAACGAAATGAAGTTACATTACAATGACAAAGTCGTCGGTAACTCGGCAACAGGCTCTTTCTGCTCAAAATACTGGAAAAGATCTCAGCGTCATATGCTTTTCGAGAGAAAAAACTTCAATAATCCTATTATATTATGCCAGGTTAGATGGCACCAAGAGTTCAAGTTCAAGTTATAATCAAGGTCATTTTTCCAGCCGGTAATAAAATTACAAAATTAGGAGAAATATAATTCAAACACAATTTTAAGTGAAGACGCCGAGAGCTATTTTTTCTTGTACCTGCTGCGGAACTAGATGTTGCGTCATGGTTGAAAATTTGTAGGGCGTGGCAAACTAATAGAGAATTTGGAATAAGCTTAGAGAAAATATATAGGTGGCACAAATTACTTGCTGTACATAGTCCAAATCTCGTTGTTATAATTGTAGCATTTCTTCTATTATTACCTTCGCTTTTTGCCACCTCCTCTCTCTCTCTAGCTGATGATGGACTGCCATTGTTGCTTTTTTCCACTGCACTTGGTTCAGAAGAACTTTTGTCCAAGATTTGAGAAGGATCTGTAACAAGGAGGCTTAGATAATATTTAATTAAGTCACTGATCACAAAATACTTGGATAAAGAAACATGCGGTAAAATAAGCATTGCTTTTCATGTAGTAGACTAACTGAAACAAAAACTAGTCAACAATTCCGACATGAACTCTGGACCGACATGAACAACTTGTTCGTCCTTGTTTGGAGTGAAGGTATGGAAACACCTAATATAAATCATCTCATCTGTTGTCCTAACGTTGGCTCCACCGGCAATTAAAAACTATTCCGAGTTTTGTCAGTTCATGAGATGTTGGTGTTTCATTTTTAAGAGACAAACTGACAGAATGTAATAATATCATAATTACTCCATGATGAGGAAAGCCTAACACATGGAGGTGGAAATTGAGCCATGATTGTGACCAATTCTGTGCCTAATATTTTTTTTGGGGGGGACCCAAACTTTAAATATTGCTCATATCTTCCTCTACCTTTACTTTTCGCTCCCTCCGGTCTCTGCCTTCCAGATGATGGGCTACCACCTTTGCCGCATTTCACTGAGCTTGGTTTGGAAGAACTTTTTGCTGAGATTTGGGAAGGATCTGTAACAAGTAAAAATGGGTAAAATCAAGGTGAAGAAAAATTGGGGTTAAGAAACAATGGGTAGGAAAAGTATCACTTTCTAGCAGTCGAGTATTTAAAAAAAAAAATTGATAAAAAAATAATACGTCAGGTGAACTCATAACTGGATAAGGATCCATGGCTTGACATATGCTTGAACCACCTTTTTAATTTTTTTCACCCCCAAGATAAATTCATCAATGTTTTAATGCTATAATCTTTCCAACCCTACTGCAGTTCTCTCTAGGTTTGTGTCATTATCGAATTAATGCAATTTTTCTAATATTTTTTTCGCTCGCCAGAAGTCGCTGTTTTATTTTTAATAGACAAAATGGATAACATATAAGTTTTCATACGACAGGATCAGAATCCCACATCCAAACCAGTGAGAATAAAGCCTGAAAGAAGAACATAGTCCAAGTTCCTTGATTTTTATATTACCATTTCTTTCATTACCTTCACTTTTTGCCACCTCCTGTCTCTTTCTAGCTGGTGCTGGACTGCCACCCTTGCTGCTTTCTACTGCATTTGGTTCAGAAGTACTTTTTCCTGAGATTCGAGAAGGATCTGTAACAAGAATATTTACATGTTGGATTATCTGGTTACTGCTGACATGAAATCAAGGGAAATGAACAAAGGAAAAGTAGCAGTATTGCTTTACATATATTAGCACTTGACGAAAGCAATGTAACACATGATATTGCCACAAAAACACGGGACACTGGATAATAATATGTGACTAATCAAGTAAAACTGAGGTGAATAAATGAACGTAGGGTAGAAGAAATATTGCTTTCCAAGCAGAATAGCATCTGAAACAAATACTAGTTAACATTCCCCATACCCGACATATACTCATTACCGGACGAGAAGCCAAGGTCGACATTATGACTGTACTGCCTTATTACTTATTAGTTACCTTTTTTATCCCCTGACAAAATTTGAAAATTACCAATCGTGTGATGAATTATCTGTAAGACGCGCGGTGCCAAAACTACATGTTGCGTGATGGTTAAAAACTAAACTAATAGAGTGTTTGTAATGGTGAAATGTGTAGAAAAAACTATTTTGTAAGAAATACACTTAGATCAGGCAGGATTAGGGGAGATTAGACAGTAAGGGCTGAAATTTTCAACCTTTTTTCGAATCTCTTCTTCGACCAAGGAGTTAGACAAATAGTTTTATAAAATATTACCATGCTATTGGGGGACTAGAATTTTCCCCATTAAGATTATTACGTCATAGATGAAAGAATCATTTGAACCGGATATCCTTAACATGCATTGCTAACATAGTTTGATACAAAACTCAAATCATCAAGTCATTTCTTCAAATCCACAACCAGCATTACCTGGATCAACTCCAGTCTCTTTACTCTCAGCTCCCTGTTCAACCGAACGTCCACTCTGATCACTGCCTGATGTGCCGGGAATATCCGAGCCTGCAACAACAGAAATATGGCTGCCATATTTGCTATGGCTGCAGACTATTGCTCTTGTTTATTTCAAAACTTTCTGTGAGCTCTAGGGAATTTGGAACCATTTGGAAAATAAATATTCAAGTTATAGCTCAACATAAGGCCGTTTTGTGCAAAGTTAGGCAATGTAACGACATTTAATAAATTAACTAATGAATTATCGAATCTATTACACAGCAACAGAAATATTGCTGCCATACTATAAGAGCATTATCAGGTCAATCTCAATTTTGAAATAATACATTTTTTGACAAACTCAAACAGAGTATGATAAAAATGCTCGGTATGGGGAAGATCAGGTTTTCTGATATTCGTACTGGAGAGAGAAATGTGAGCAACAGTGGGTAGGGGTTATGTAAACATATGTATGTATACATGAATATGGCACATTTAACTGGTTCCCATAGAATTTTTCTTTCATCGAAATATATATGAAATTTCTTTCAAGTTTTAAACTACGCCAACTTTCACCAAAATCATTTCAGAATAACATAGTTGAAGTATTTAGGATACATGTGCTAAGGAGGTGAATGTTGCACAAATGAAAACATTCGACATAAAAAATGAAGGTGGCAATTTTTTGCATGCAATCCAATGAGGAGATAAAGTCCTGTTTTTATTCGAGAGATGTGTCATTGCTTGATTTTTATAAGTTTTTTCTTGATGAAAATCTCTAACCACGTGAAAAAATTACTATCAATGCCTGGAAGTGCATATGCGTGCAAAAAATTGTTTTCGAAAATGAATGAATGTGGTTCCCACTTATAGCCTTTATTTAGGAGTATGTAGTCCTGCATATCTTTAAGCCCTTTTCGTAGTTACAGTCTAGTTTATTTTTAGCCAGTAAAAAAGTAGTCGTACTCATGTAGTATGTAAACCAAGACTGCCGACACCGGAACGTAGTATGTGTAACAGGTTAGGGTTAGGCCACAAATTCAAGTAAAAATACTATAGCAGTTACTTGGCTAGTGCCTGAACTCGTAATATAACTAAAAATAGAAAAATTGGAATGAAATTATGGCCTAACTCTAACCTGATACACATGTTACGTTCCGGTGTCCACTATCTTGGTTCACATACTACGGGAGCGCCAAAGTAGTTACAAAATTAGGAGAAATAAAAATTAAAGACAATTTTACTGGAGAAGCAAAAACGTGAGGTAAATATTTTTTCCTATACCAGCATAACTAAATGTTGCATCATGATTGAAAATATTGTAAGGCATGTTAAACAAATAGAGAATTAGGAATAAATGAATCAATGTTTGGAGAAAATATACAAGTGGAAGAAACTATTTTAAAAGAAATACACTTTGATAAGGCCGGATTGTTGGAGATTAGACAGTTTGATAGCAAGATTAATCTTTTAGGAGATTTTCAAAGCTTCTATCTGATATAGTTGTCGTTTTATAAATATCACTTTGCTCCTGAGAGGGCTAGAATGTTTCCTATCAAGATAATTATGACATAGATGAGGGAGTATGCAATCGTTGAAACCCGATATGCTTAGCATGCATTGCTAACGTTGTTTGGTTCGACACTCGAGCCATCAGGTCATCTCTGAACAAATCAGCAACCAACATTACCTTGATCAATTTACCAGGTTCGTCTATCAGCCGATATTTGTTAGCTCACCAGAACTCACTAGGATAAGATAGGATTAACATATTTATTCCGGGACCGGTGATATCCGATAAGACGGCTTAACCATATGGCGAACCACAGCCTCTCCTTCAGTTACCATTTCATGTCGGGTATGGGATTAGTTATAATGGTGTGCAGAATCCGGTTGCCGAATTTTAATATGGCCGGATTTTCATGATTTTTCCGATACCGGATTCGGATTTGAAAATCAGACACCGAGCCGGATTCATCCGGATTCTGAAAAAAATCACAAATTCTTTTGTGTCTCAACGGCACTAATTACAAATGAACTTTCTGTCAATCCATCCTGCTCTTTGCTGCCACCTCACCTATTTTGGTTTGGCTATCTCAGGAATGCTTTTTTACGTATGAGGGGTGAAGGATTCGTCATGGTTTTGCCATATCTTGAAGCAAAGAAAACAACCTTCGTCTTGTATTCTGATGCAGTGTTTGAAAGATTTTATTAGCATGAGCAACTAGAAAGTCCATTGAGTTAGGAATTTAAGATTTTTGCTTTTAAATTATTTCTGGAATTCAAATATGTGAGCATTAACTGAATATTTATTTTGAGAATCATGTTTGAATTCAGCATTTGCTAACTTCTGGACTTGCAGTTATAGTGTTAAGATAGTCCTCTACATGAGTAGTTATTTAGGATTTGTGTCAGGCACCACCATGCTTAGTGAAGAATACCCAGCCTGATTTGACTTAGTTGTTTGGAATTATCCACTACAGTTCAATTTGGATATTCCAAATGCATAATTCTGTCAAAGTCATGTGGTCAATTTCATATAGTTATAGCAATTAACCGGCCATAATCTGTTCAATGTTAGCTTAAATAATATCAGTTTATCAGAGCAATACCAGAACACTGTCAGCTGCACTCTTATGTTGGTTTCCATATTGCGAGTGATTTCCAATCGTATCACAGAGTTTAAACTTGATATTGTGTGTACAAATAAAATTTGAAAAACGTTATAATTCAGTCGAAAATTCACTGAAGTTTGGACATCTTTACTTGAAAAGGAGCAGGATTTTTTTCGGATTATTTTTCCAAGGTATCCGGATACGAACGAATTTTGAAATCAGATAAATTTTTTCGGACGGATTCGAATTCTGTTTTTAGTAAATCCGCAGGCCCGGCACGAAAGAGTGAGGAATTCCTGTTTACAAAAATCGCTAGATTCTCACGTACGCGGAATACCGTACGATGAACGGTCCATTAACGACCTCTTGTGTATAGAAAACATGAATACGCTTCCAACAAGCCCTCAATGGCATCTCAGGCTATTTTGGTTAACCGAAAAATGCCAATAAAAAAATGTTTGCAAAATGAGCTCAACCAACCAAATTTTGAAATCAGTTAATATTTTTCGGACGGATTCGAATTCTGTTTTTGATGAATCCGCTTACCACTAATTAGTTAGTTATTTGTTTCCAGAAGCATGGACTTGGTGGTGAAGGAAACTTTAACCGACCAGCGGTTACGTGAACCACTATACGGCACCCCAATCCTTTCGCACCTAGCTATTCCCGCACAGGATTCAAATCTGCAAACCCATGCAGACTAATCAAAGGTGCGATGGCGAGCGTATCACAGACTATGCGACTGGAGTGACCAGCTATAAAAGCTAATGTTTCATGCTTTGTATTCCAAACGCTTAGCACGATGAAATTTTTTTTTATCAGATCAGAAACTAGATGATGCTCCATTGTTGACATTTTCTATGGCGCGGTAAACAAATAGAGAATTTGGAATGAATAGGGAAATGAAACGAATCCACAACCAGCATTACCTTGATCATCCCCAGACTCTTTACTCTCAACTCTTTGTTCAACCAAATGTCCACTCTGATCACTGCCTGATGTGCTGGGAATAGCCGAGCCTGCAACAACAGAAATATGGTTGTCCTACTGTAGAAGCATTATGAAGTCAATCTCAATTTTAAAGTAATGCATTTTTGACAAACTCAAACTGAATTGATTAATATACTTTGTATTGGGAATATCAGGTCTTCTGATTGATCAACAGTGGTTAGGGGTTGTGTAAACTTATTTACACTTCCATCTCAATGAGAATAAAGCCTAACAGAAGAACATAGTACAAAATCTCTTTGTTATAATTGTACCATTTCTTTTATTACCTTCGCTTTTTGCCACCTCCTCTCTCTCTCTAGCTGATGATGGACTGCCATTGTTGCTACTTTCCACTGCACTTGCTTCAGAAGAACTTGTGTTCAAGATTTGAGAAGGATCTGTAACAAGGAGGCTTAGATAATATTTAATTAAGTCACTGATCACAAAATACTTGGATAATGAAACATGCGGTAAAATAGGCATTGCTTTTCATGTAGTAGACTAACTGAAACAAAAACTAATCGACAATTCCGACATGTAATCTTGACCGACATGAACTACTTGTTCGTTCTTGTTTGGAGTGAAGGTATGGAAACACCTAATATAAATCATCTCATCTGTTGTCCTAACGTTGGCTCCACCGGCAATTAAAAACTAATCCGAGTTTTGTCAGTTCATGAGATGTTGGTATTTCATTTTTAAGAGACAAACTGACAGAATGCCAGAATATCATAATTACTCCATGGTGAGGAAAGCCTAACACGTGGAGGTGGATGGGGACATGATTGTGACCGATTCTGTGCCTAATATTTAGGGGGAACCCCAACTTTAAAATTGTGCTCATATCTTTCGTTACCTTTACTTTTCGCTACAACCGGTCTCTGCCTTCCAGGTGATGAGCTACCATCTTTGCCTCTCTTCACCGAGCTTGGTTTGGAAGAACTTTTTGCTGAGATTTGGGAAGGATCTGTGACAAGTAAAGATGAGTAATATTAAAGTGAAGAAAAACTGGGGTTAAGAAACAATGGGTAGACAAAGTATCACTTTCTAGCAGTCGAGTATCTAAAAAAAATACTAGTTAATAACTCCTATACGTCAGGTGAACTCATAACTGGATAAGGATCTATGGTTTGACATAAACTTGAACCACCTTTTTAACTTTTTTCATCCCCGAGATAAATTCAACAATGTTTTAATGCTATAATTCTTCCAACCCTACTGCAGTTCTCTCTAAACTTCTGTCACTATCAAATGAATCCAATTTTTCTAATAATTTTGTTCGCTCGCCAGAAGTCGCTGTTTTATTTTTAAGAGACAAGATGAATAACATATAATTTTTCATACGACAGGATCAGATTCCCACATCCATATCAGTGAGAATAAAGGCTGAAAGAAGAACATAGCCAAGTTCCTTGATTTTTATATTACCATTTCTTTCATTACCTTTACTTTTTGCCACCTCCTGTCTCTTTCTAGCTGGTGATGGACTGCCACCCTTGTTGATTTCTACTGTACTTGGTTCAGAAGTACTTTTTTCTGAAGTTTGAGAAGAATCTGTGAAAAGAATATTTACATGTTGGATTATCATGTCACTGCTGACATTAAATCAAGGGAAATGAACAAAGGAAAAGTAGCAGTATTGCTTTACATATATTAGCACTTGACGAAAGCTATGTAACACATAATATTGCCACAAAAACACGGGACACTGGATAATATTATGTGACTAATCAAGTAAAACTGAGGTGAATGAGTGAACGTAGGCTAGAAGAAATATTGCTTTCCAAGCAGAATAGCATCTGAAACAAATACTAGTTAACATTTCCCATAACCCGACATGGACTCATTACCGGACGAGAAGCCAAGGTCGACATTATGACTGTACCGCCTTATTACCTTTTTTCTCCCCTGAGAAAAAGTTGAAAATTACCAATCGTGTGATGAATTATCTGTAAGACGCGCGATGCCAAAACTAGATGTTGCATGATGGTTGAAAACTTTTAAGGCATGGTAAACTAATAGAGCATATGTAATGGAGAATTGTGTAGAAAAAACTATTTAGTAAGAAATACACTTAGATCAGGCGGGATTGGGGGAGATTAGACAGTTCGGTAGCAGGCTGAATTTTTCAACATTTTTTCGAATCTCTTCTCCGAACAAGGAGTTAGCCAACTAATTTTATGAGATATCACCATGCTCTTGGAGGACTAGACTTTTCCCCATCATAATTATTACGTCATAGATGAAAGAATCATTTGAATCGGATATCCTTAACATGCATTGCTAACATAGTTTCATACAAAACTCAAATCATCAAGTCATTTCTGAACAAATCCACAACCAGCATTACCTGGATCAACTCCAGTCTCTTTACTTTCAGCTCCCTGTTCAACCGAAAGTCCACTCTGACCACTGCCTGATGTGCCGGGAATATCCGAGCCTGAAGCAACAGAAATATCACAATTTTAATCAAGCTTTTTCTTTTTCGTTGGGTTTTTCATACAAATCCATCTGCAGTTGATCGACGACTCAAACGAAATGAAGTTACATTACAATGACAAAGTCGTCGGTAACTCGGCAACAGGCTCTTTCTGCTCAAAATACTGGAAAAGATCTCAGCGTCATATGCTTTTCGAGAGAAAAAACTTCAATAATCCTATTATATTATGCCAGGTTAGATGGCACCAAGAGTTCAAGTTCAAGTTATAATCAAGGTCATTTTTCCAGCCGGTAATAAAATTACAAAATTAGGAGAAATATAATTCAAACACAATTTTAAGTGAAGACGCCGAGAGCTATTTTTTCTTGTACCTGCTGCGGAACTAGATGTTGCGTCATGGTTGAAAATTTGTAGGGCGTGGCAAACTAATAGAGAATTTGGAATAAGCTTAGAAAAAATATATAGGTGGCACAAATTACTTGCTGTACATAGTCCAAATCTCGTTGTTATAATTGTAGCATTTCTTCTATTATTACCTTCGCTTTTTGCCACCTCCTCTCTCTCTCTAGCTGATGATGGACTGCCATTGTTGCTTTTTTCCACTGCACTTGGTTCAGAAGAACTTTTGTCCAAGATTTGAGAAGGATCTGTAACAAGGAGGCATAGATAATATTTAATTAAGTCACTGATCACAAAATACTTGGATAATGAAACATGCGGTAAAATAAGCATTGCTTTTCATGTAGTAGACTAACTGAAACAAAAACTAGTCAACAATTCCGACATGTACTCTGGATCGACATGAACAACTTGTTCGTCCTTGTTTGGAGTGAAGGTATGGAAACACCTAATATAAATCATCTCATCTGTTGTCCTAACGTTGGCTCCACCGGCAATTAAAAACTATTCCGAGTTTTGTCAGTTCATGAGATGTTGGTGTTTCATTTTAAAGAGACAAACTGACAGAATGTCATAATATCATAATTACTCCATGATGAGGAAAGCCTAACACGTGGAGGTGGAAATTGAGCCATGATTGTGACCAATTCTGTGCCTAATATTTTTTTTGGGGGGGACCCAAACTTTAAATATTGCTCATATCTTCCGCTACCTTTACTTTTCGCTCCCTCCGGTCTCTGCCTTCCAGATGATGGGCTACCACCTTTGCCGCTTTTCACTGAGCTTGGTTTGGAAGAACTTTTTGCTGAGATTTGGGAAGGATCTGTAACAAGTAAAAATGGGTAAAATCAAGGTGAAGAAAAATTGGGGTTAAGAAACAATGGGTAGGAAAAGTATCACTTTCTAGCAGTCGAGTATTTGAAAAAAAAAATTGATAAAAAAATAATACGTCAGGTGAACTCATAACTGGATAAGGATCCATGGCTTGACATATGCTTGAACCACCTTTTTAATTTTTTTCACCCCCAAGATAAATTCAACAATGTTTTAATGCTATAATCTTTCCAACCCTACTGCAGTTCTCTCTAGGTTTGTGTCACTATCGAATTAATCCAATTTTTCTAATATTTTTTTCGCTCGCCAGAAGTCGCTGTTTTATTTTTAATAGACAAAATGGATAACATATAAGTTTTCATACGACAGGATCAGAATCCCACATCCAAACCAGTGAGAATAAAGCCTGAAAGAAGAACATAGTCCAAGTTCCTTGATTTTTATATTACCATTTCTTTCATTACCTTCACTTTTTGCCACCTCCTGTCTCTTTCTAGCTGGTGCTGGACTGCCACCCTTGCTGCTTTCTACTGCATTTGGTTCAGAAGTACTTTTCCCTGAGATTCGAGAAGGATCTGTAACAAGAATATTTACATGTTGGATTATCTGGTTACTGCTGACATGAAATCAAGGGAAATGAACAAAGGAAAAGTAGCAGTATTGCTTTACATATATTAGCACTTGACGAAAGCAATGTAACATATGATAATGCCATTGTACGGTGGTTCACAAAAACACGGGACACTGGATAATATTATGTGACTAATCAAGTAAAACTGAGGTGAATAAATGAACGTAGGATAGAAGAAATATTGCTTTCCAAGCAGAATAGCATATGAAACAAATACTAGTTAACATTCCCCATACCCGACATATACTCATTACCGGACGAGAAGCCAAGGTCGACATTATGACTGTACTGCCTTATTAGTTACCTTTTTTCTCCCCTGACAAAATTTGAAAATTACCAATCGTGTGATGAATTATTCGTAAGACGCGCGGTGCCGCGGTACATGTTGCGTGATGGTTAAAAACAAAACTAATAGAGTGTTTGTAATGGTGAAATGTGTAGAAAAAACTATTTTGTAAGAAATACACTTAGATCAGGCGGGATTAGGGGAGATTAGACAGTAAGGGCTGAAATTTTCAACCCTTTTTCGAATCTCTTCTTCGAACAAGGAGTTAGACAAATAGTTTTATGAAATATTACCATGCTATTGGGGGACTAGAATTTTCCCCATTAAGATTAATACGTCATAGATGAAAGAATCATTTGAACCGGATATCCTTAACATGCATTGCTAACATAGTTTGATACAAAACTCAAAGCATCAAGTCATTTCTTCAAATCCACAACCAGCATTACCTGGATCAACTCCAGTCTCTTTACTCTCAGCTCCCTGTTCAACCGAACGTCCACTCTGATCACTGCCTGATGTGCCGGGAATATCCGAGCCTGCAACAACAGAAATATGGCTGCCATATTTGCTATGGCTGCAGACTATTGCTCTTGTTTATTTCAAAACTTTCTGTGAGCTCTAGGGAACTTGGATCCATTTGGAAAATAAATATTCAAGTTATAGCTCAACATAAGGCCGTTTTGTGCAAAGTTAGGCAATGTAACGGCATTTAATAAATTAACTAATGAATTATCGAATCTATTACACAGCAACAGAAATATGGCTGCCATACTATAAAAGCATTATCAGGTCAATCTCAATTTTAAAATAATGCATGCAAATGACAAACTCAAACCAAGTATGATAAAAATACTCGGTATTGGGAAGATCAGGTTTTCTGATATTCGTACTGGAGAGAGAAATGTGAGCAACAGTGGGTAGGGGTTATGTAAACATATGTATGTATACATGAATATGGCACATTTAACTGGTTCTCATAGAATTTTTCTTTCTTCGAAATATATATGAAATTTCTTTCAAGTTTTAAACTATGCCAACTTTCACCAAAATCATTTCAGAATAACATAGTTGAAGTATTAAGGATACATGTGCTAAGGAGGTGAATGTTGCACAAATGGAAAACTTTATTGACAAAAAAACAAAACTAAACTGAATATTGCTCACATCACCTAACCTATAAAAATAGTAATATATAAATGAAACAATAATTGTTAAAACACGTTTATGTCAAAGTAAGTCGAGGTGAAGCTTCATACCCAATGGACGCTCGATCAAAGGATAAACGGATAACGACTCCGAGCACCATTTTGTGTGTAACCATGGGAATGGAAGCGAAAGTCTGTACAGTAGAAGAATACAGATATTGCCTGACTTGTGGTTAACAGAATAGAATTTTTATATTTATCCCGCGAGGGAAAGCCGATAAGTCGGCATAATCATATTTTATAAAAAAGTTTTGTTTGTCGCAGTTAGGAATAAGAAAGTATGGATACAAGTGGAAGTATAGCGGTAAGATGCGTTGGTGCCGGAGACGTCTTGAAGTGGTAAAAGACATGATCTAGTGTTAATTGGGAAAAAAAAAATTGTGAATGAAAACATTCGACATAATAAATGAAGGTGGCAATTTTTTGCATGCAATGCCATGAGGAGATAAAGTCCTGTTTTTATTCGAGAGATGTGTCATTGCTTGATTTTTATAAAAAGTAATTTCTTGATGTAAATCTCTATCCATGTGAATAAATTACCATCGATGCCTGGAAGTGCATATGCGTGCAAAAAACTATTTTCGAAAATGAATGAATGTGGTTCCCACTTATAGCCTTCATTTAGGAGTATGTAGTCCTGCATATCTTTAAGCCCTTTTTCGAGTTACAGTCTAGTTTATTTTCCAGCCAGTAAAAAAGTAGTCGTACTCATGTAGTATGTAAACCAAGACTGCCGACACCGGGACGTAGTATGTGTAACAGGTTAGGGTTAGGCCACAAATTCAGATACAAATACTACAGGTGTCACTTGGCTAGTCCCTGAACTCGTAATAGAACTAAAATAAGGAAAATTGGAAAAAAATTATGGCCTAACCCTAACCAGATACGCATGCTACATTCCGGTGTTCACTATTTTGGTTCATATGCTACGGAAGTGCCAAAGTAGTTACAAAATTAGGAGAAATAAAACTAAAGACAGATTTACTGGGAAAGCAAAAATGTGGGACAGATAATTTTTTTTCACCAGCATAACTAGATGATGACTAAATAAGACTAGATAAAAATATTGTAAGGCATGTTAAACAAATGGAGAATTAGGAATAAATAGATCAATGTTTGGAAAAAATAATAAGAGTGGAACAAACTATTTTATATGAAATATACTTAGATAAGGCCAGATTGTTGGATAACAAGTTTGATAACAGACTGAATTTTTTCATCGTAATTTCAAATCTCTTCTCTGAATAAGGAGTTAGATAAATAGTTTTATGAAATATAACTATGCTTTAGGAAGGACTGGCATTTTTCCTGCCAAGATTATTACATCATAGAAGACGTTTGCAATTATTGAAACCCCATATCTCAAACTTGCGCCGCCAACAAAGTTTGATTCAACTCTCGAATCATCAAATCAGCTTCCACAACCAGCAATACCTGACAATGTCTGATATTGATACTTGTGGTTGAATTCTATGCCCCACCCCTTCTATGACATGTTGTCACACCTTCACTTTTAACAAAGCCCTACCAAGCACCAGAGTACAGTAAGATATAGAAATTGTTCAAGTCAGTACTGTTAAGGAAATGGGTTTAGGAGCTCCAATCTGATCATAATGTATTATATTGTGCCAGGTTGGGTGGCAACAGATGTGAATGAACATAGGTATAGACAAGTGGTTTTTACACTACTTTCAAATTATTTCACAGGGGGTCCCTTTGGAATGTTTAATAGGGATTCTGCTCCATTAAAAGGGACTCATTCTTTGGATTTTATTCATCTCATATTATTATCAAATATAAGATGAAATTTAAACATTAAAATCTGAATGGGTCGCCGGCCGTCATTCTTTCCCTACTTGACTGATCTCAGACACAATTCCTATGTCAGCCATCTTACCCTGGGTAGAATGTATTAGATATGGTAGAGCAGACATTGCCAAATCCGGAACATTCCGTTCCATTGCAATATAGAGGCTACTTGTTATTTGGGGGATGAAACCCACACTTGGAAATTTTGCTAATATATTTTGTTACCTCTACTTTTTGCCATCTCGCTTCTTTGTCTTGCAGGTGATGGGATACCACCCCTGCTGCTTTCCACTGCGCTTAATTCAGAAGATATTTTGCCTGAGATTTGAGAAGGATCTGTAACAAGCAAGCTCAGTTAATATTTATGTGACTGATCACAAAATACTTGCATAAAGAAACATGCGGTAAAATAGGCATTGCTTTTCACGTAGTAGACTAACTGAAACAAAAACTAATCAACAATTCCCATACCGGACATGTACTCATGACTAACATGAACTATTTGAGGTTTGGTCTGCTCATGAGATGTTGCTGTTTCATTTTTAAGAGAAAAACTGACAGAATGCCAGATTATCCTAAATACTCCATGGGGAGGAAAGCCTAAGAGGTGGAGGTTGGGATAGGGTCATGATTGTGACCAATTCTGTGCCTAATATTTAGGAAGAAACCCCAACTTTAAATATTGCCCATATCTTTCGTTACCTTTACTTTTCGCTCCCTCTGGTCTCTGCCTTCCAGATGATGAGCTACCACTTTTGCCTCTTTTCACCGAGCTTGATTTGGAAGAACTTTTTGGTGAGATTTGGGAAGGATCTGTAACAAGTATAGATGGGTAATATTATTGTGACTGAACAAGTAAAACTGGGGTTAAGAAACAAAGGGCAGATAAAGTATCGCTTTCTAGCAGTCGAGTATCTGAAACAAATACTAGTTAATAACTACTATACGTCAGGTGAACTCATAACTGAATAAGGATCCATGGCTTGACATAAACTTGAACCATCTTTTTAATTTTTTTCACCATCGAGATAAATTCAACAATGTTTTAATGCTATAATCTTTCCAACCATACTGCAGTTCTCTCTAAACTTCTGTCACTATCAATTAAATCCAATTTTTCTAATAATTTTGTTCGCTCGCTAGAAGTCGCTGTTTTATTTTCAAGAGACAAGTCGAATACCGTATAAGTTTTCATATAACAGAATCAGAATCTCACATCCATACCAGTAAGAATGAAGCCTAAAAGAAGAAAATAGACCATGTCTCTTTATTTTTATATTACCATTTCTTTCATTACCTTCACTTTTTGCCACCTCCTGCCTCTTTCTAGCTGGTGATGGACTGCCACCCTTGCTGCTTTCTACTGCACTTGGTTCAGAAGAACTTTTTCCTGAGATTTGAGAAGAATCTGTGAAAAGAATATTCACATGTTGTGTTATCGCTTTACTGCTCACATAAAATCAAGAAAAATGAACAAAGAAAAAGCAGCATTATTGCTTTACATATATTAGCACTTGAAGCGAGCAATGTAACACATGAGAATCCATTGCATGGTGGTTTCCACTAACAGCATTCATTTAGAAGTATTACATATTTAAGCCCTATTTCGAATTACTTAACGTAAGTTGATTTTTTACAGACTTTGAGAAACGGTTTTTTTTTACTATACCCAAAACTAGATGATGCGCCATGGTTGAAATTTTGTATGGCGCCATAAACTAATAGAGAATTTGGAATAAATAGAGAAATGCAACAAATCCACAAGCAGCATTACCTTGATCAACTCCAGACTTTTTAATCTCAGCTCTCTGTTCAACAGAACGTCCACTCTGATCACTGCGTGATGTGCTGGGAATATCCGAGCCTACAACAACAGAAATATGGCTGTCATACCATGAAAGCATTAGGAGACTATTGCTCTTTTATATTTCAAAACTTTCTGTGAGCTCTAGGGAATTTGGAACAATTTGGAAAATGAATATTCAAGTTATAGCTCAACATAAGGCCGTTTTGTGCAAAGTTAGGCAATGTAACGGCATTTAATAAATTACCTAATGAATTATCGAATCTATTACACAGCAACAGAAATAATGCTGCCATACTATAAGAGCATTATCAGGTCAATCTCAATTTTAAAATAATGCATTTTTTGACAAACTCAAACCGAGTATGATAAAAACACTCGGTATTGGGAAGATCAGGTATTCTGATATTCGTACTGGAGAGAGAAATGTGAGCAACAATGGGTAGGGGTTATGTAAACATATGTATGTATACATGAATATGGCACATTTAACTGGTTCCCATAGAATTTTTCTTTCTTCGAAATATATATAAAATTTCTTTCAAGTTTTAAACTATGCCAACTTTCACCAAAATCATTTCAGAATAACTATATAGTTGAAGTATTTAGGATACATGTGCTAAGGAGGTGAATGTTACACAAATGGAAAACTATGTTGACAAAAAAACAAAACTAAACAGAATATTGCTCACATCACCTAACCTATAAAAATAGTAAATAATAAAAATAATAAAATAAATAATATAAAATATATATATAAAAATAATATATAAATCAAACAAGAGAGCTATGCTCAAATATATGGGCACGTAAAGCCACCTAATGGCAATAATTTTGATGACATCACGGAAAAAAAAAGTAATAGCCTTCTGAAGAAAATTTTTATCTTTAACCACTGAAAATTTCAAAGAAATCAATCAAGTGATCAAAGAGAAAAGCGCCTTTTTCGAACGTGTCAAAGAACAAGAACAACAACAACATGATATTGAAACGATCGCTATGTCCACTACGTTTCCAACAATAATTGTTAAAACAAGTTTATGTCAAAGTAAGTCGAGGTGAAGCTTCATACCCAATGGACGCTCGATCCAAGGAAAAACGGATAACGACTCCGAGCACCATTTTGTGTGTAACCATGGGAACAAAAGTCTGTACAGTAGCTGAATTCAGATATTGCCTGACTTTTGGTTACTAGAATAGGGTTTTCATATATATCCCGTGAGGGAATGCCGATAAGTCGGCATAATCATATTTTATAAAAAAAATTTGGTTGTCGCAGTTAGGAATAAGAGAGTATGGATACAAGTGGAAGTATAGTGGTAAGATGCGTTGGTGCCGGAGACGTCTTGAAGTGGTAAAAGACATGACCTAGTGTTACTTGGTAAAAAAAAAAAAAATAATTTGTGAATGAAAACATTCGACATAATAAATGAAGGTGGCAAAGTTCTAGAAAGTAGGTAACCTCTGATATGCAGCCTACAACACCTAGAGATTTGAGAAGGTTTATAACGAGTAAGGATGGATAAAATTACATGACCTATCATGTGAAAGTCGTTGTTAAAGAATGTAGGGCAGAACTAGTGATGCTTTTCAAGCAGTAAAGTACCTGAAACAATTACAAAAATAACAATTCCTATACCGGACTGATCTCATGATCTGAAGAGGAGGGAGCCATGCTTCAAGGAAATTTAGCGACAAAATGACAGGTGCAAATTTTTTGCATGCAATGGAATGAGGAGATAAAGTCCTGCTTTTATTCGAGAGGTATGTCGTTGCTTAATTTTTATAAAAAGTAATTTCTTGATGAATATCTCTATCCATGTGAAAAAATTACCATTGATGCCTGGAAGTGCATATGCGTGCAAAAAATTATTTTCAAAAATGAACATTACAAAGACCAAGCAGAGAACTACAATTAGTGATGCTCATATAGAAAATGTTCAAATCTTGGCTTCGTCCAGCGCGACACCTGATGTACAAAAGATTCAAGTGTAATGCAACAACAGGTGTCAAATTGTCTAACAGAATAACATATTCCAAATCTCTTTATTTTAATTTTACCATTTTTTTCATTACCTTTACTTTTCGCCACCTTCTGTCTCTCTTGAGCTGGTGATGGACTGCCAGCCTTGCAGCTTTCCACCGCACTTGGTTTTGGAGAAATTTTTTCAGAGATTTGAGGATCTGTAACAATAATATTTACATGTTGCGTTATCGTGTTACTGCTAACATGAAATTGAGGGAAATGAATAAAACAAAGGTAGCAGTATTTCTTTACATACAGTAGCACTTGATGAAAGCAATATAATATAACACATGAGATTGTCATTGCACGGTGGTTCCCTCTTCATTTAGGAGTATGTAGTCCTGCATATCTTTAAGCCCTTTTTCGAGTTACAGTCTAGTTTATTTTTCAGCCAGTAAAAAAGTAGTCGTACTCATGTAGTATGTAAACCAAGACTGCCGACACCGGAACGTAGTATGTGTAACAGGTTAGGGTTAGGCCACAAATTCAAGTAAAAATACTATAGGAGTTACTTGGCTAGTCCCTGATCTCATAATATAACTAAAAATAGAAAAATTGGAAAAAATTATTGGAGATTATGGGTATTAAACTTGGTTTGGAAGAACTTTTTGCTGAGGTTTGGGAAGGGTCTGTAACAAGTATAGATGGGTAATATTAATGTGAAGAAAAACTGGGGTTAAGAAACAAAGGGCAGAAAAAGTATCGCTTTCTAGCAGTCGAGTATCTGAAACAAATACTAGTTAATATTTCCTATACATCAGGTGAACTCATAACTGGATAAGGATCCATGGCTTGACTTATGCTTGAACCACCATTTTAATTTTTTTCACTTCCGAGATAAATTTAACAATGTTTTAATGCTATAATCTTTCCAACCATACTGCAGTTCTCTCTAGGTGTCACTATCAATTAAATCCAATTTTTCTAATAATTTTGTTCGCTCGCCCGAAGTCACTGTTTTATTTTCAAGAGACAAGATGAATAACATAAAAGTTTTCATACGTCAGGATCAGAATCCCACATCCATACCAGTAAGAATGAAGCCTAAAAGAAGAATATAGACCATGTCTCTTTATTTTTATATTACCATTTCTTTCATTACCTTCACTTTTTGCCACCTCCTGTCTCTTTCTAGCTGGTGATGGACTGCCACCCTTGCTGCTTTCTATTGCATTTGATTCAGGAGAACTTTTTCCTGAGATTTGAGAAGGATCTGTGAAAAGAATATTCACATGTTGTGCTATCGCTTTACTGCTCACATAAAATCAAGGGAAATGAACAAAGAAAAAGCAGCATTATTGCTTTACATACATTAGCACTTGAAGCGAGCAATATAACACATGAGAATCCATTGCATGGTGGTTTCCACTAACAGCATTCATTTAGAAGTCTTACTTATTTAAGCCCTATTTCGAATTACGCAACGTAAGTTTATTTTTTACAGACTTTGAGAAACTGTTTTTCTTTACTATACCCGAAACTAGATGATGCGCCATGGTTGAAATTTTGTATGGCGCCATAAACTAATAGAGAATTTGGAATAAATAGAAAAATCCAACAAATCCACAAACAGCATTACCTTGATCAACTCCAGACTTTTTACTTTCAGCTCCCTGTTCAACAGAACGTCCACTCTGATCACTGCCTGATGTGCCGGGAATATCCGAGCCTGCAACAACAGAAACATGGCTGCCATACTATAAAAGTATTAGAAGTAAAACTCAATTTACAAATAACGCATTTTTGACAAACTCAAATCGAATATTTTTAAAATACTTGGTAATCCCTCCAACCCTACTGCAATTCTATATAGGCTTGCCTCACTGATAATTAAGTCTATTTAACAAATAGTTTTGTCTGTTTGTAGATGTCGGTGTTTTATTTTTAGGAGACGAACCAAGTGATATATATATTTTCACATGACAGAATTTTACATCTATAGTCCAAATAAAATCAGACTCAGATTCAGATTTTTATTTCGTCATGCAATCTATTTTAATTTCATCATTTTATTCATTACCTTTACTTTTTGCCACCTTCCGTTTCTCTTGAGCTGGTGATGGACTGCCGCCCTTGCTGCTGCTTTCCACTGCGTTCGGTTTGGAAGAACTTTTTTCCGAGATTTGAGAAGAATCTGTGACAATAATATTTACATGTGGCGTTATCGCTTTACTGTTCACATGAAATTAAGAGAAATGAACAAAGGAAAAGTAGTAGTATTGCTTTATATACATTAGCAAGTGACAAGTGCAATATAACACAACAGATTGCTATTGCATGGTGTTTCCCACTAACGGCCTTTATTTGGGAGTCTTACATTGTTATTGAAAACTAATTAAGTTTTAGTCTGCTCGTCAGATGTTGCTGTTTCATTTTCAAGAGACAAACTGACAGAATGCTAGATTATCATAATTAACTCACGGTGAGTAAAGCATAACAGATGGAGGTGGAGATTGAGCCATGATTGTGACCAATATTGTGCTTAATATTTGTAAAAAAGCCCAACTTTAGATTTTGCTCATTTATTTTGTTACCTTCAATTTTCGTCCCTTCCGATTTCTGTTTTCCAGGTGATAGGTTATCAGCTTTTCCGATCCCCACTGCGCTTGGTTTGGATGAAATTTTCGCCGAGATTTGAGAAGGATCTGTAACAAGTAAAGATGGAAAATATTTGTGTAACTTATCATGTGGACGCCGTTGATAAATATACTTAGGGTGGAGCTAGAGTTGCTTTTCAAGCAGTAGAGTACCTGGAACAATTACAAAAATTCCTATACCTGACATTAACTCATGACCAAAGGAGGAACATACATACATATAATAATTCATGAATAAAAGCAGCAACTCGCATATCAGTGGGCATTTGCCTGTTCACAAGATTTGCTATTTTATTGTTTATTTTTAAGACACATAAGCCAAATGATCTAAAATTGTTCACATGACAGAATTTCTATTTCAGAGAGAATAAAGCCAAAAAGAAGAACATAGTCCAAGTCTGTTCCATTTTACCATTTCTTTCATTACATGAGATTGCCATTGCATGGTGGTTCCCACTAACAGCCTTCATTTAGGAGTCTTAGATAACCTCAAGCCCTATTTCCAACAGTTAACTAGAACTAGAACTAGTAGAGAATTTGGAATAATAGTACAATTCTTGGAGAAAATATATAATGGACACAAACTATTTTCCCTATCACGATTATTACGTCATAGATGAGATGGTCATCTGAACCTGACATCTCGGAATATCCAAGCCTGCAACAACAGAAATATGGCCACCAAACCATAAAAGCATTATGAAGTCATTCTTAAATTTAAAATAATGGATTTTTTCACAAACCCAGATTGATTAGGATTAAAATACTTGGTATAGGGAAGCATTGTTAAAGTGTGTGAACAATTTTTTAATTTATAATAAGGGGAATCACAAACTTTGAAACTTGCTCAAATCTTTGGTTACCTTGAATTTTCTCGTCCTCTCTCTCTCTCTGACTTGCAGGTAATAATGGGCTATCACCTTTGCTGCTTTCCACTGCACTTGGTTTGGAAGAACTTTTTTCCGAGATTTGAGAAGGATCTGTAACAAGTAAAAATGGATAATATTTATGTGACTGTTCAAGTGAAACTGGGTTAAGGAATGGTAGGGTAGAAAAAGTATTGCATTTAAAGCAGTAGAAAACCTGGAATATTTAATAGTTAACAATTCTCATACCAACATAAACTAATTACATGACAAGGAGACACTCTCTCCATCTTCTTCAGATTGTGCAAGTGAAATTACATTTGTATGATGCTGCAAGGTTGATAAATAAAACACTCTTAACAAGCACTCACTAATATGTAACCTGCAACACCTAGGAGTCAGAGTACAGTAAGGCATAGGAATTGTGCTGTCAAGGAAATATGTGGTTTAAGGAACTCCAATCTGATCATAATTCTATTATATTGTGCCAGGTTGTATGGAACCAAGACAGCAGAGATTACTTTGATTGATTATCAGATGTGAATTCACAAAGGTGTAAACCAGGGGTGGGCAAGGTTTTTTGATCAGAGGCAAACATTTTGCTCGCCTAGACTGGTGGGCCATGTAAGTGTGACGTTAAATAAACAATAATTACAGTGTTACAAGAGCAAAAGTGGAAAACAATAAGCCTCGCTCCAGGACTAAATTTAATCTCAATCTCAAAAAATTTTCTGAGGTATTTTTTTTTTAGCTAAAACGTCAAAATTTGGTTAGTAAGACGGGTCAGTGACTCGACTTCCATTCAAAAAATTTCTAATGCTTCCACTCAATGTTCCCTCTAATTTTTGTAGTATGTGTGCGCAGAAATTTTGGTGTGTGCGCACTTTTTTGGAAATGACTAATATTTGTGCAAAAACCAATGAAGAAATTTTTAGTTGGGTTGCAGCATCAGGCGAGTCAGATTGAATTACTCAACGAGTCGGATTTGGCTCGCGGGTGCCGTAGTTTGCTCATGTTAGGTATAGATTATACCCATTCCTACAATTACCCTGGATCTTGTTTGTTTTATATTTATGACAAATATTACATCAAATTCACTTAAAACACACAGAACGTGTATTATCCTGTTATTGCCCCACCAGTGTTTTTTCTTCTGTTAACATGGGTTAGATTAGTAAGACGGGTCCGTAACCAAACTTAATCTATTCAAGCTTAGCATTATTAGATAAACAGAATCTGACAATCAGATTAGGAAAATAGTGGTTGTCTTCTGCCTCAAAAGCGTAACAGTATCTGCTCAGTAATCAAACAGTATAACAGGGACGGGATACATGTTCAAGACCTTACTCGGGATGTGAGACATGCACCCCTGACATAACAGCAGAAACGCGACGCATGGGCTGAGTGATTTTACTGGTGATCGCCTGGTGCCTACTTGCCTTCGAATCCAAGATCAAAATTCTTTGTTGCAATCTCACCCAGGAAAGTGGAGTGTAATAGATATGATAATTTCTAGTTAATTTATCAAATGCCGTCTCATATTCTGACTTTGGTAATATGAGATTTGTTTTCAGCATTAAATTGACCATTTATTGTCCAAACGATTTCAAATTCGCTCAGTAAAACATTCATGTGAAAGTCTATTAGACATGTTTACTTTTGAAACAAGAGAGCAATGCTCAAATATATGGACACGCAGAACAATTCTCCAAAAAATCATATTCGGTGACTTACCAGTACCTGTATAAACAACGCACCACATCACAGAAATCAAACAGACAAAAACACGGTGGTCGCAAATTGGCTGACAAAAATATTATCGACGTATTGGAAATGCGCACCCCCCTATTCTCCCTCCTTTGAATGTAAAAACGCGAAACTTCAAAGATGGTTAAAAGAAACAAAACTCTACCCACCTGCCAAGTTTCATCTTTTTATCTCTTATATTAGTATGGATTTTCAAACTTTTGACAGCTACGAGTTAGTCCAGTGTCACCGCGCTACCAGAACTTCTCTATCTTTAAAAACATTGGGCTTCTAATTGCATTTCTGACCGTCATATATTTTAAGAACACGGTTATTTCGAACAAAACTCGTCAAATTATAGACAAAGCACCACATCACAGCAATTAAACGGACGAAAACACGGTGGTCGCAAATTGGTTGACAAAAATATTATCGACATATTGGAAATGCGCACCCCCCTAACCTCCCTCCTTTGAATGTAAAAACGCGAAACCTTTAAAGATGGTTGAAAGAAACGCAACTCTACCCACCTGCCAAAGTTCATCTTTTTATCTCTTATATTTGTATGAATTTTCAAGCTTTTGACAGCTACGAGTTAGTTCAGTGTCACTGCGCTACTAGAACTTCTCTATCTTTAAAAACATTGGGCTTCTAATTGCATTTCTGACCGTCATATATTTTAAGAACACGGTTATTTCGAACAAAACTCGTCAAATTATAAACAAAGCACCACATCACAGCAATCAAACGGACGAAAACACAACAAATACTAACATAACACAGTATCAGCATTTGCAAAGTTATAACTGTATGATTTAAATATTTATTCAGTTCAAAATTTTGTCAGGAAGGATACCGGTACCGGTAGGTATGCCAATTTTAGTTTTTGTCCGAAGTAGGCAAATCTGGTGAATGAAATTCATTTCACTACCGCTACTAGGCATTCTGACATTTGATATATTCTAGTGTTCGGATACCGGTACAAATTTTGGTTTTCGTCCGAAGTAGCCAAATCTGGTAAAGAAAATTCATTTCACTACCCGTACCAGGCATTCTGACATTTGATATATTCCAGTGTTCGGCACTTACCGGTACCGGAACCGGGTAACAGCGTATGGTACCGGCACCGGTGTTAGAACTGAGACAACGCAGTTACCGGTACCGGTACGGTATTGGGACTAAAATCTTTTACATGTTTCCTGTTCATAATACAATAACTGAATACCCGTATTGGTCTAGTTATGGTCTACATACCGGTACATACTTGGTCTACATACCGGTACTGGTCTACAAGACATACCACAGTCTACAAATCCTACTGACACCAAGCAAGCAGTCTATGATTTCGAAAAACAAATACCGGTAGCGAAGAGCGAAGCAGTATAACGTTATACCTTTGACGCCACCGGTACCCACAAAAAATTCCGAGTTTCGCGTAGAAATAATTTACCGGGTCAAACCGGACAGCTAGTGTTCCCATGGAAAAAATAATACAGCAAAATTTCAGACGAAATATCAAATTTCATGCGTAATTTAGAAATAAATAAAAGTAATAGCCTTCTGGCAAAAAAATCAATATTCACTCACTGAAAATTTCAAAGCAATTGGTCCAGTATTCGAAGAGAAAAGCGATTTTTTTAAAAATGATGGAGACAAATAATGAAAATAACCATAAAAAATTTTGAAACGATCGTTATGTCCACTACACCACTGTGAAACTAGCAGCACCTTCAGCCAGAATATTTTTACACATTGAATATAGGTTCCACGCGCATATATGTTCACTTATAGTTACATATGAAAATGAAAATGCTGATCAAAATATAATTTTTGCACGAAAATACATGAAAAATCTTTAAACTGAATAAATACATTGAATTTAAAAAGAAAATAGTGTTTAAAAAAAGACTAACTAAGCGAAAAATAGATTTTCAGGTATTCCGCAAATACGAAGTTTCGGAAAATTATCCTTTTCGGAACCTCGATTCCTCGAAAACCGCCAATAAAGGCAGCAACACGACACATTTGGAAAAAAACAGATACCCTATAAATTCGATTTTTCTATAACAGAACAGTAGCAGCACGTTTTGGCTTGACCATATATATTACCAAACATATCGTGTAATCTAAATTTTACAACGGCATGGACGTAAGAATTTAAAATTGATTTTGTATTTCAACTAAATTTGCTAGATAATTAATCAAATATCATTTTCTCTTTGTCACACATTGATACTGTACATCTATTAAACTTGGAATACGTTGCGGGAAGTATAAAACAGCAAAAAAACATTTGCGACTTCCAGTGGATTCTGTCCTGGATTACAAAAAATAATCGTTTTTAAAATGGCGATTTTTCGAAAACCGCCAATAAAGGCAGCACTACGACATATTAGGATAAAAGCACATACATTATAGATTCGATTTTATTATGCCAGAACAGTAGCAGCACGTTTTGACTTGGCCATATATAATACCAAACATAGCGTATATTCCTCGATTTTTTAAACAACGGTACGTAACATATTAAAAAAGGGTTTGTATTTCAACTAAAGTTGGATAAAGCAGGATAATTGATCAAATATCTTTTTCTCTTTGTCGCACATCAATACTGTACGTCAATTAAACTTCAATGAAACTTAAAAGTTTCAGAAAGTATAAAGTAATAATAAAAAAAATTTTGCGCACCCTCGTGAATTAGTTTGAGAATTTCGAAAATTATCGTTTTTGGAGTGGTGATTTCTCAAAAACCGCCAATACGGGCAGCATCACGACACATTCAGAGAAAAGCACATACCTTATAGATTCAATTTTATTATGTCAGAACGGTAGCAGCACGTTTTGACTTGGCCATATATAATACCAAATATAGCGCATATTCTCAATTATTTAAATAGCGTAGATGTTCACATGATTTAAAAAGATTTGGTATTTCAAATAAATTCACCTAATAACGTAATATTCCGTTTTATTACTTTTTCAAACACACACAAACTTGGAATAAGTTGCAAATTGTATAAAACAATGAAAAAATGTCTTACGCCCTATATAATATTATTTTAATTTCCCAAACATGCCCTTTTTGGAGTGACGATTTCTTGAAAACCGCCAATAAAGGCAGCATTTCGACACTTTTTAGGCGAATAGCAGATACATTGAAGATTCGATTTCATAGCGTGTATTCAAAATTTCAAAAAACAATGCAGACATAACATATTTAAAAAGAGTTTCATATTTAAACTAAATTTACTAGATGATTTATCAAACTTTCTTTGTCTTGCTAACACATCAATACTGTACGTTCATTGAAGTTGAAATAAGTTGCGAAAAGTATAAAATATCGAAATATCATTTTACGCCGTCTTGTGGATTATTTTCAAAATTTTGAAAATTATCGTTTTGGAGTGGCGATTTCTCGAAAACTGCCAATAAAGGCAGAACCACGACACATATGGAGAAAATCATATAACTTACATATTCGACTTTACTATACCAGAACAGTAACAGCACGTTTTGACTTGGTCACATATATTACCAAACATAGCGTGTTTTTAAAATTTTACATCAAAATGTACGTAACGAATTTAAAAGGTTTGTATTTCAACCTAATTTGCTGGATAATTGATCAAATATTTTTTTTGCCTTGTCCAGTATGGATGTGTGACTGAGAAAAAATTATATTTGAACAAGTATTCAGTAAATTCGTTTAAAATACGACAGCTTTATGAATTTTTAACCTTAGCATTATTCAAAAATTGAAGAATATACTCTATGTTGGATGTTATATAAGACCAAATCAAATCGTGCTGCTACTGTTCTGGTGTAGTGGAATTGAATCTTTAATGTATCTTCGATTATCTAAAAGTGTCGTAATGCTGCCTTTATTGGCGGTTTTTGAGAAATCGTCACTCTAAAAGCGTATGTTTGGGAAATTAAAAAAAAGTATAGTGCGTAAGACATTTTTTATTGTTTTATACCATTTGCAACTTATTCTAAATATAATTAACACACAGTATCGGTGTTTAAAAATGGAAATAGGTGAAGAAAATGGAATAGGTGAATTTATTTGAAATACCGAACTCTTTTAGAATATTTGAACATCTACGCTATTTAAATAATTGGGAATATAAGCTATATTTGGCATTATATATGGCCAAGTCAAAACGTGCTGCTACTGTTCTGGTATAGTGAAATCGAATCTACAAGGTATCTTTTTTTTTCTCCGAATGTGTCGTGTCGTAGTGTCGAATGTGTCGTAGTGCTGCCTTTATTGACGGTTTTCGGGAAATCGCCCTTTCAAAAACGATATTTTTCTTAAATTCCGAAAAAAATCCACAAGAGGGCGTAAAATCTTTTTTTTTTTGTTATTTTAAGATTTGCCACTTATTCTAAGTTTATTGAACGTACAGTTTTGATGTATGACCAAGAGAGAAAAGTATTTGATGAATTATCCAGTAAATTTAGTTGAAATGCCAAACCGTTTTTAAATATGTTACATCTACATAGTTAATCAAATTGAAAATTATATGCTAGGTTTGGTATCATATATGGCCAAGTTAAAACGTGTTGCTACTGTTCTGACATATTAAAATCAAATCTATAAGGTATCTGCTTTTGTCCGGATTTGTCGTAGTGCTGCCTTTATTGGCGGTTTTTGAGAAATCGCTCTTTCAAAAACGATAATTTTTCAAAAATTTGAAAATAATCAACAATAGGGCGTAAGATGATTTTTTTTATTTCATACTTTCCGCAACTCATTCCAAGTTTAATGGACGTACAGTAAATATGTATGTCTAAGAGAAAAAGATGTTTGATAAATTATCTAGTAAATTTTGTTGAAAAACCAAATCATTTTTAAATATGTTACGTCTGCATTGTTTATAAAATTCTGAAGACACGCTATGTTTGGTATTGTATTTGGCCAAGTCAAAACGTGCTGCTACTGTTCTGACATAATGAAATCAAATTTATAAGGTATCTGCTTTTCTCCGAATGTGTCGTAGTGCTGCCTTCATTGGCGGTTTTTGAGAAATCGCCCTTACAAAAACGATAATTTTGTGAAATTTGTTAAAGAATCCACAAGAGGGCGTAAATTTTTTTTTTGGTATTTCAGACTTTCCTCAACTTATTCTAAGTTTAATGAAGTGCATTATTGTTGTGTGACAAAAAGAAAAATATCTTCTTTGATTACTAACCAGTAAATTTAGTTGAAATACAAAATCAGTTTTAAATTTTTTGTATATACATTGTGCATAAAATTTAAAATTATACGCTATGTTTAGTATTATATATGGCCAAGTCAAAACATGCTGAGACTGTTCTGACATAATGAAAACGAATCTTTGAGGTTTCTACTTTTTACCAATGGTGTTGCAATGCTGCCTTTATTGGAGGTTTTCATGAAACGACCGTCTTAAACGACGAAAATTCAGTCATTTTAACAACACTCAAAATGGTATAAAAAAATTTTATGCACTGTAACAGTCGCTTTAGCTTGTTTACTATATATTAACAATACGAGTAGTGTAGTTAATGATTGTTTTGCGTTATTTGCTATCGTAAAACTAATCAAAATATACACTTTCTTTTAAAAATCATTGAGAACATTTAATTTTACGCGTGGGTGTTTTCTGCGATTCTGTCAGTCACATCTTCGTGTTTTGCTGCTAGCTTTACAGAGGTGTCCCCTACGTGTCCAATAATCTATTTTTCTGGACATTCAACCATTATCCTTCACTGTCCTAACTTCTGACATTCATTTTTATCGCTGCGTAACTGCGACGTAAAAAGGAAGAGTTTTCGATATGCCAGACGTAACCACGTCGTTGCGTAAAGATCAGACGTTAAATCGGCGTTGTAACTTGACATCTGAGCACGCCCTGCGTCATTGAAAGGTTATAATATTGGCGACGGATAGATTTGTTGATGTTACGCTCTCATCTTTAGAAGTAATAAATATATACCAAACACAACACCAGACCAATTGTAAAGTATAATCATCAATTCAGCCTCGTTAATTAAAATCGAGAGAGGTCCCTGGAATTCTGTCAGAAATTAAATGAAATTTTCCTTCCAATAAAAATTTTCACTCGGGCTGTATTCAATATTTGTCTCTTCTAATACAAGACCGTAGATTCGATAATTAGTTGTTTGAGTCAGTAGACATATGGACATTGGAATTTCTCGCTTTTCGTTAATTCTTATATTTTTGATTTATTTCCGTCATTGATTACGTAAGACTTATATGCCCATGATTTTAATCTATGTATATAAATATATACTTGGTTGAATAAAAACGGGAATAGTACAAAGATAGTGCATTGCACTGGAACGCCGACGCCGTCTTTGAATAAACAAAGTCTGACGTCATCTTTGAAATGAGAGAAAAATGATCTACGGCAGGCCTGCACAACTCAAATTACTACGGGGGCCGCAAGCATAAATCTGAAGGCCCGGCGGGCTGCAAACTTTGCCACATATATATTTCACAAGATGAACTACAAATCAAAATAATATTGTGAAACAGTCAACTTTAATGAAACACTTTCATTACTGGGGAGCTTAAAATATGAAGAATTTTATTTTCTTGAGTAAAAACATGGTACAGTTAAAATCGAGAGAGGTCCCTGGAATTCTGTCAGAAATTAAATGAAATTTTTCTTTCAATAAAAATTTTCACTCGGGCTGTATTCAATATTTGTCACAACTAATACAAGACCGTGGATTCGATAATTAGTTGTTTGAGTCAGTAGACATATGGACATTGGAATTTCTCGCTTTTCGTTAATTCTTATATTTTTGTTTTATTTCTGTCATTGATTACGTAAGACTTATATGCCCATGATGTTAATCTATGTATATAAATATATACTTGGTTGAATAAAATACGGGAATAGTACAAAGATAGTACATTGCATTGGAACGCCGACGCCGTCTTTGAATAAACAAAGTCTGACGTCATCTTTGAAGTGAGAGAAAAATGATCTACGATTCTACGGGGAGTTGACGTAACTGTTGACGTAGCGTGAAATATAAAATTTACGGAATTTATAAAACAGAATTTTAGGGATTACTTAAATCTCGACATCTTGCGATCACTCTATAAATTATATACATAATTACCGCCCTCTACCAAATGATGGTATTATGACGAGTATAGCTTCAGGAAGAGCAACGCTCTGGCCCGTTGGATAGCGGGTAGTTTTTTTTTTTTGACTAAATTTCCGTTTATCAATAAAAACCTAACTACGCAATATTAAAATTGTTGATAATATATATATAAACATAGCAGCGCTTGCCAAAATAATTTAATTTAGCAATATACGGGGTTTATTAGCCAAGATATAAATATTAGTTCAAATTTTTTGTCCAAAGTTAGGATCTGTGCGAAGTTAGGAAATATGTCGGGCAATGCAGAAGCAGAAATATTCGGCTATATTCAAAAAATAGCAGGTAATCACGAAACAATGGCTGTTTGTACTTTATCCGCAGGAAAGTTCAAGTGTCATACCTATAATCCTATCTACCTCATCCTATTGCTGTTTGTCTATTAAAGCGTTTCCCAACCTTTCTTAGTCGCGGACTGTTTTATACCCGGCGAAAACATTTGCGGACTCGAGGAGCGTTTATTGCAACCGTACTCTGTGTGAAGAAGCAATAAAACCAAATATAACATTAAAATTTTAAAATCGGAAATTCGCCGCAATTACGCGTTCGTTAAGAGAGCCGACTTTTTTAGTGTATAAAGGCCGTTTTTGTTGCACAATATTCAGTCCATGACAACGACGAGAATTTAAAATGTCTTTCTATTTTAATTTATTGTGTTCATGGTAACTCGCGGTTGCGTCGACTTATGACCAGATGAAAGCATTACATTTAAAAGGCCACGGCAATCTGCGAACATAATAATGTGAGAATATATTGCCCGATTATATTTAGTTTTGATACATATTTTGTGCGATCTTGTGAATTTGTTATCGCCGTTAGAAAAATTCTACTTTCTGCTGTAAAGTTTCAGAAAGTACAACTTGATTTAGCACTTATTGAAAATATATTTAAAGTTTATTAGTAAATCAAAAATACATATTCATCGCCTTGCTTTACTATTAAGTTAATTGTGATGATTTTAATCTGTAATTGTGTTGACGAAATAAAAGCAATAATACCCAGAAATTATCAATATGGTGAAGTGCCCGATTTCATTTTGTTTTGATTCGTATTTTTGTGAATTCGACAAATCTGAGTTGTTCGTACAACACGTACGGCGCTCCATTCATACTGTACGTACCAATGTGGATACTAAGGCAAAGAATCATGAGGAAAAATGCCCTGGTACGTATACCACGGTAGCACCAAAAATTTTGTGATTTGCAATTTTCAAAAAAGCGTTTTTAAATGGTCGCGGACAATCATAAAACAAAACTTATGGTGTTATCAGTTTTATTTTTTGTATTTTGTATTGCCGCTTTCAATTTAGAAAATTTGGGTTGTCACCATTGACACCTATCAAAAAAAAATGATTGCTCGTTGTTCAAACTCACGAACTCTATCGAAGCGTGTGCAGACTCGTGATTTCGTCGGAAGGTGTTTTCGTCACCTGTTACCAAATTTTCGAATAGTAAATTACTATTCTAATAGTTGAATATTCGAATATATGCCCAGCCCCACTCATAAACCAGTAATTATTGACTCGAATAATGTTATGTGAATAAACTTGTCTTTCATGTAAATTCTAACCTAAATCGTAACTTGGCTGATAGTTGAGTGACGCAAAAAAGTTTGCAGCCCGCAGTGAATTTCTGGCTCGTTGCGGACTCATTCAAACGCTTCGCGGACTCATTTGAGACCGCAGACCCGGGTTGGGAAACACTGGTCTATGCCTATGTCACTACCAGTTAATAACTGGCTTGAGGTTTTGACCACTCACCAGATGTCGCTGTTATTCTTTTTTCGAAAAAAGATATTTTATCGGGAGAGTAAAGCCTATAATATGTGCCAAAGCATCCTACAAGCATTACGGACCTCAAGAAGTATGCGCACCAAGATGGCGCACAACCTGAACCTAGTATGTGTGTACCGGTTAGGATTCAGGTTGTGCGACATCTCCAGAAGTATGCGCACCAAGATGGCGCACAACCCGAACCTAGTATGTGTGTACCGGTTAGGATTCAGGTTGTGCGACATCTCCAGAAGTATGCGCACCAAGATAGCGCACAACCTGAACATAGTATGTGTGTACCTGTCAGGATTCAGGTTGTGCGACATCTCCATAGGAATGCGCACCAAGATAGCGCACAACCTGAACATAGTATGTGTGTACCGGTTAGGATTCAGGTTGTGCGACATCTTGGTGCGCATACTTCTGGAGCACCTTCAATATTTTACACAGATTTTAGGTTATTTAATAGGAAAACTCAACTATAAATTATGCTAACTTACCTTGAATCTTTGCCAACTCTTCTTTCTGTCTGCTACTTTCCTCTGGGCTTGGTTTGGAAGAACTTTTACCCGAGATTTGAGAAGGATCTGTAACAAGAACATTGAATACGTTTACATGCTGACATGACACAACCTGTTACTTGAGACTGAGAGAATGAACATTCAAGAAGGAAATATTGCTTTTTTAAATCTATCAGCAACCCTAATATTTTACAGACTTTGCTATAATTTTGCATTTACTCTCACGTTTTACTGCGCCTATTTATTTGTATTTTCCTATTCATGTGGATAAGAAACAATAAATACACATATTTTGTGCTGTCTTTATTTAGACAAATATTGTGAAGTCGGCGCCGTGGTGTCAGCGTCAACATTCCGCGGCGCTTGTGACGTCATATCTGAAGTAAGCGATAATGATCTACGTGAGGTTGACTTAAATTTTGACGCAGCGTGATATCTGAATATATTTACGGAATCTATGAATCAAAAATTTACTTTAATCTCATACGACACCTTGCGGTCACTATAATTAATAATGTACATTGCTAACGCCCTCTGCGAATGATTGTATTTTGACGAGCATAGCTTCGGAAAGAGCGACACTCAGCACCGTAAATAGCGGGTAGTTATTTTTCGGCAAATTTCCGTTTTATTGACAAAAACTTATTTATGCAACAATAAAAAAATTTATAATAGATTTACAAACAACATTGCTTGCTATAGTAATTAACATCAGCAATATACGGCGCATATTAGCCAAGATATGTATACCAGTTCAATGTTTTAGTCCAAAGTTAGGATCTGTGCGTAGTTAGGAAATATCGATAGGAAAATTCCTAAAATCATTTCTAACCTACCATGAATTTTCGCCAACTCTCGTCTCTGTCTGCTACTTTCCTTTGTGCTTGGTTTGGAAGAACTTTTACCCGAGATTTGATAAGGATCTGTAACAAGAATATTGAATATGTTTACAGGCTGACATGGCGCACAGTCTATCAATTGAGACTGGGGGAATGAACATTCAAGAAGAAAAGTATTGCCTTTTAAACTTGTCAGCAACCCTAGCATTTTACAGACTTTGCAATATTTTAGCATTTGCTCTCACGTTTTACTGCGCCTGTTTATTTGTATTTACCTATTAGTGTGTATAAGGAACTGTAAGTCCCGAGTAATTGACGAATCAAATCGTAAGCCATTGCCAAACTTCACTTTAAAATATGTTCGGTTCCCAAACCCGCATAACTGTGACGTCACACAGATAATTTTATATATATATTACATTGTAATATGTTTTACCGGACACCGTTCACACAAAATATTTTTGGCTGTTACACTTAGAACTTAGGCTTTAACTTCTCAAACTAACTGTTTTTCTCGTCTGTTTTTGGACTTCTCATTTACCAATGATTCCCGGACAATACTGACTTGAATTGTGTCAACCTATCGACACAAGAATAGGCCAATACAAAAACGCTGCGAATTTAAGCATTTAATATTTCACTTGACTAATTGAAATAAAACTAATAAACAATACTTAATACTTACTCATCTTGGAAACAAGTCGTAGGTGGAAGTTATTTTAAACGTTGCTAAAGTTTATCTGAGCTGCGAATATCGGCTACAAAGCCATGAAGATAAAAAAAAATAATTTAAGTTTCCTGATCATCAACTTGTTTCTACTCCAATGTTTCTGGTCTCAGTATTCAATATAGATCATGGTATGGACAATTGGGTGAAGCATTAAGTTGGGGCTGATTATTACTAATGTTGGGTTAAAGCCCCAACACCCCCCAATAGTCTAACGAATTGGATATGTACTGAGACATCAAGATTATGGTTCCACATAGCTCATATCAAACATATATATAACACATCTATACTTGACCTATAATTTATTTTTTCGCATGTAAAACAACATCTATAATCTGTTAAGATAGCATCTTTATCATAAACTCGCCCTGGGCAACAAAAAAGTTTCGCATGCTCGTACTTATAGATATTATGGGTCCTTGCTTAAAAAACACCCCAATGCGCCATAAGCATGTGACAAACCACGCCTTTCGTTCGGTCAGCATTCCGGTTATGGAAATAGGTAATCAGGTATTCTTTCCATATGTATGAACCATTCTATACCTTACTTGGGATGATAAAGCCGTGCTTAACTCGAATTATAAGCTTTCCCCGCCTCAAAGAAATATGAATGAAAACTATCCTATTTTGATAGACTGTCAACTACCGGTACGCTATCACTGAACTACGCTATAAACGAACTATGCGATCCCAATATCCGCTTTCCAACCGAAAGCCAAACGGCAGCCAGTCCCTCTCACATAACGAACTAAAAACCGATATTATCAGACACATCCAGAAAGCCTTGTTTCGCATATTAACCCTCGATGACGTCTATCACTCTCCATAGTATCCGCTACATTCATTAGCAAACATATAAGGGTAAACAAAAGGTTATAAAATATGACGCTCTAATAATTATTAACCAATTGTTTTATCTGTACTGTGATAGGTTGTAACGGGTTTTAAAGTTTGCGTAAAGCGAGGTCGTGGTTAATCTTAAGGTTTATTCATCACGTCGCCTACTCCATCAAAGTCAAAGCATTCACCGTCTATATTAATTGTTATTCTGTCTTTAATTTTTAAAAGGCTCGAAAGGCAAAAAAGTGCAGACTGAACTCTGTAAGCAAACGCTCATCGCAGTAATACACACGCATAAGACAGAGACTTGTATATTAATTTGCATTAAATAATCAGAAATGTGCAAATTGGTGACAAAGTGAGAAATACCGGGAAGAAGAAGAAAATAACAGTGCAATCACAGCAATTAAAATTCAGTCATGATTGAGCAGGTTATGCATAGCGCTAGTGGGATTTCTGGGGAACGAGGGCCTTGATTGTTAGAGCTTCGGACCTGGATTGGACCTACCACCTCATCCAGAGGGCAATAACTTGAGAATTCAAGTTCTTGGTCAGAGGACATGGTACCAAAGTATAAGTATCAGTCAAGGGAACTCCTGTAGTATGTGTACCAGGTTAAGCCATAATTTCATTCCGATTTTAGATATATTACAAGTTCGTTGACTGTCTGTGGTATCCAAGTGAATATACATTCTGCCCATAGGTATCAGTCTCTTTACACAACTTGATGTAAAGTAGGCGAACAAAATTAGATACCTCCATATGGGTACACGTATTTCTGGAGTGCCCAGACAAATGCTTGCCTAGTGCATGGTTTGGAGAGATTGTGACGAAATGCCATAAAAATGTTGACATGTGACAAATTTACAGTGATAGAAGGAAAACTACTTATTCGAGTCATTTCCTTTCATTTCATAGAAATTTAATTCAAAACAAGTTCAGAATGATTGCTTGCTCGAACCCTTGGTCAGAGCAAACAAATACATAATCATGGAACATTTACATCTCATATTGCTTTACGTTTTGAATAAATTTTCAAATTCCTCTGGCAATGCCGGCCGGTCTAATTATATAGAGACATGACCAGTAACATTTGTTGAGGGGGAAAGGACAGCTGACAAAATGGCCTGATTTATAAGGGCCATGGTCGAACAAGACCTTATTGTCATGGACTTTAACTGAACTAATACTCCCAGCCATGGGAATATCTGGCAACATGTTTTCATCTTTTTGCTCTTTTAGGGTTTTTTGTCCAACAAATCCACAATACTGACCAACTATGATGTAACAATCCACAATATTGAGTGACAATCGCAATGTTTGCAGTTGCTTTCGTTCGGGAATAATAAAGTATGGGTGTAAACTTTGCCTCGTTTATGTGGTTTGCCCCCTATTTGTCAGTTTTATTTTGTGTTTCAAAAAATTAGTTGTAAATCAAATAACTCAATTGTCATTATAAGGAGCTTTAGTTGCAATATTCAAAGAATTAATTCCTGTTGCGATAGACAAGTATAAAAGAATATACCAGTAACCTATGAGTAGCGCACATGGTTGTTGAATCTTTTTTCAAAAAGTTGAGGCTTTTATTAAACAGGCAAATCAGATTGTGAGTACCAACTGTCCAAAACACTCTCAAAAAAGACATCAGAAATTTTCCAATAGAAAGTATAGGAAGGAATTTACTGGGGTCAAGGGTCGAGGTAACATCCAATACTTTTGGGTAAAATTGTAAGCATAGACATATCTCTTCCTACCTCTCGAGGAACTTCACTTTTCTAAAAATTGTCAAATAATTATTTCGGCAAAATTTGTTCGGTCAAGTGTGGCAGTCACGGTTCAGTACTTCTCACAAATGATCCAAAAGTCAAGATTTCTATCGCTGTGTTCATTGGACAGGAACAGACGGAATTCTTCACAGAGATCTCGAAAATATAACAGAAATATAACTTAATCCAATAGGTTGCCAGACTTAATTCTGCCTCTACCACACATCGCCGCTTATATATCTCAGCTGCCCACAACCATGCCCATGACGTCATGAATTGGGCAGGCAATGCAGAACTAGGAAAAGTCTGGTTATTTGAACAATTTTAGCTCTTTCCAAATAAGCAGCTCATTTTAAATATCGCTTATTACTTGTGCCAACCTTGTGTAGAGTAAAGGCTATAAAATACCTGCTCACAACACATGAAACTCTTTGATCATTTCGAACCCTGTCATGTGGACATTTCGATTTGGAAAAACTACGATCATTTTAAAAACACGCTGGCTTTCAAATTCATTAGTTGCTGCTTGTCTAGAACCTTATTCGGAGAAAACGCTTCATAATGATACTTTTGATAATTATAGACGCAGACATGAAGGATCCATCGACACAAAATCAACGACTGCTTGTAAAGGGCCTAAAGCGAAGGTGTGCATACATAATAAAAAGCGTTGTCACCAAACGAGGCCAATACAAGCATTGGCTGGCATGTAGATCACTATCTTCGTGAGGGCGGAATTATTCCCAGTTTGACATCACAATATATTTTACATCCCAGGTGAGGTAGTGGCGTGGGATTTGAACTAAAGATATGTAACATTGTTATGTCATACACCAGGGGTTCACAACCTTTTATGGCTCGTGGCCCCCTCGCGGAGGCTTTTAGCACTCATGGCCCCGCTGTTATTTATTCCAGTGGTATATATGGTTATTTTAATTGGTGAAATACAAATACAGTCTACGAACTTGTAATAGAACTATAGTAAAGAAAATCTAAATAAAAGTATGGCCTAACCCTAACCTGGTACACATACTACGGGGAAAACCCTAGCTTGTATCTCGTCAGATATCAGCTTGTAAATTAATGCATTCAATAAACTTACAATCTTCTCTGCCTTTTCAGATTTCCTTAACTGGAGATGTAGCTTTCGCAACTTCATTATTCATACAATTGCTTTTATCAACTTTTATCCTTCACGAATATTCAAGTTTTTCAGTCTCATTCAGCATGAATTCGCTTCTACTTTTATTCCGAGAACTTTTTGTAAAAATTCCAAAGTTAAATCGTTGTATCTGAATGAAGGAATGAACTCCAACATCAGAACATTGATTCTGAAGGGAACTAGGTCGATAAAAAAGCATATGCATATCTGTATATACGATATTACGCTATAGTGCAGGGTGGTCCAAGGTTGTCGGCCTCGCGGGCCACACTATTATTTTTGTATTGCTCGCGGGCCATTTTCTTTTGAAACTCACGTTTATAAAATATCTTACAAATAACTGCAGATTGATTGATTACCGAATTTGACCAAATTTGAGATACAAGAAGATAATCGCTATATTTTCTGACATAAAAGGAGCGGTTTTTGTAATACTGATTGGGCTGGTTGAAAACAAAAACCTGCAGGAGTTATATTGTTTGACCATTACATTAATTATCAGCCATAACCAACCTAGCGTAATAAATTCCGCATTCGATTTTCAGTTTTCTATGAAGCCTATTTTGTTACCATATACTCCCGACTAAAAAGATTGAGAGCCAGTTAATAATTTAGATTAGCCAAGCATATTATTCAACATCACTAGTTGCCGCAGTTGATTTCAAAATTTAAATTTCCAGCGCAATCTTCATTCCTAGCCCTCACCATAACTGAATATTTATTATGTTTCTAATGTTGAGGGTTGGTGGGGACTTTGTACAAATTATCCGCTTCCATGAAGCCATATTTTAGTTTACTAAATAAACTGTCACAATAAGTCTGTAATAAAGGCAGCATCACGAAACATTCGGAGAAAAAAAGCACACATACAGATTCGATTTCATTATGGCAAAATAGTAGCAGTACGTTTGATTCGGCCATATATAATACTAAACATAGAGTATATTCTTCAGTTTTGGGGGCAATATGGACGTGAAATATTTGAATAGGGGTTTGGTATTTCAACTAAACTTACCTGATAATGGAATAATCATCTCTCCTACGAAACGGCTCCCTAGCGACATCTTCCGTCCTCAAGTACTGAAATGGGTGAGAAGGTACATCGTGGGACAAATATTTGTTTCTACTTCGGTATTTATATTACAGTTTATGATATAATGGCTAACTTTTGGAAATTCACATAGTCAGAAATACCTTTTTTATCTGTCGCGTTATCCTAAATAAAAAGATACGTTGTTTTTGTTCATGTTCTTAATATTTTATAATACCGTATTTCAGTCTTAGTATTCACTCTCTCATTTTCCTTCAGAAATTCATCGATGCAGTTCACTCCTTCAATTATTTTTAACGTTTCGTTATCGGTGATCACAAAACTAGTTTTCACAATGAACACACAGTTGCGGACGAGAAATAAAACAATTATCGACGTCTTTGTGCCACAAAACGTACGCGTGTAAAAGGGATACTTGTGAGATTTCATGAAATCTAGTTTACCGGCCTAAATAACCACGTCAAGCTGACCAAAAGAATCGGCGACTACAATAAAATTAACCCTGCACTCGATTCTTTAGGTATTCTGAAAATGTCTAGAGGGGGATAGGAAGTTCGGTGTTGACTCTTTAGCTGCGACAATAGTATAAAAGCCCTTATTAATAATGCAAAAAAAGCCAAGTTTTACATTCCAGTTATATTTTAATAATCTCGTCGCCAATGACCAGTTGACCACGTACGCTACTGCGCAAGAATTAATACTCGGGAGATAGCAATAATCTGTGGGAATATCGAATACCTACGCTGGCAAAATATAACAGAAAATATACCGTTATTAACGAGGTAAAATATGTTGCGGCGCTGTTAATATTCTCTTGGGGACTTGGGAGTAATTTCCAGTGTTGCGTTATACTGAAAAATGCGACGCAAATGTCCGACAGTCTCAAGTCGAATCTCGAAAACGCCAAAAAATTGAACGCGTCAACGCGTCGCGCGACCAATCAGCGGCCGATCTGACTCAGGTGTTGCTATAAGAGCCCCCCCTCCCTCCTTCGTAAAAGCTTCGTGGACAGGTAGTAAAAAGTAAACCAATAGAATGCTGATTGAAATGACTCAAACGTTATACTCATGCGACACAAGGTAGTTTGGGTTTCCTGTGCCGACATGAAATTGATGAAATGTTGTCGGCGTTGTGGTGTAGCCAACAAGAAAAAAGAATCAGATATTTTGGTTAAATATCCGGTCCAATAAGACTCGGCTAAAGTTAAAAATTAAAACTAATAGCCGTCTAGCGACATCTTCCGTCTTTAAGTACTAAATATTTAAAATCGATTAGTCGCTCAGAAACCTCTGTTCGGTTACGGCTTCCTTAACCAGCAAGTCAATTTATCTGACAACCAATCTCATACACGGCTTGGAATGGTAGTTAAAGCCAACCAAAATGGCGGACAGTATCAGTATCATAAAAAGTAACAGTTGTCCTCCCGATCTGAAAAATCATTTAACATTTTCTGTCCTTTCAAAATATTTGCTTCCCTTCTTCTCGAAAGAAAAGTTATTATCAGTGGATAGTCATTAAGCACATTAACTGCCTGCATCCATGCATTCCGAGCCTTCCTCTTCCCATTTATATGGCAACATGTTTTTGTTCCTGTCCTACCCCAGCCTATGGTAGACTTATGCTGCTTATCGACGCCGCTACTGATCGGGAATTTAGTAAAGTCGTTTATTAAACGGCATTTGGGAGAGGTTTGTCTGAATATTGTCTGAAGAGAAAGGTTCTTTATTTCAGATGAAGGTTGGATTTTTTCAACGTTTACGCCTTTCGCTCGACGATATCTAATGGTATGAAAAGGATTTACTATTGTTCGGAAGGACCGAAATCGTGTGAAATCCGCCAAATTTATCCGCCAACATTTTCACACAATTACAAATTACCAGGAGCGCAGCCAACCAGAATCGAAATCAGAAATTTCCAGTCAACTACTTCAGAAACATGATAGAGATGATACAAATCGTTTAAAAAGCTTCTTACGAGACTTATACGAGCATTTAAATTATTTTTCTATATTAATTTAATTGTGTTCGACGTAACTCGCGATTTCCTTGACTTATGACAAAAGCATGTTCCTGCTGTAAAATATATGCATAAACTTTGAACATTGAAATACGTTGTAAACATATTCGATTGTATTTATATTTGATTTGTATGTCTGCGTTCTTGCTAATTCGTTATCGTCGTTAGAAAAATCCCTGGATCTGCGATAAAATTCCAAAGCGATCATTTTATTTTAGTACAATGAAAAAATTAATTGAACATACTTTACATTGGTTATATCATCACGATCAGATAAAAAAAAAGTCGAGTGTGACTCTGACAGTAATATAGGATTGGGTGAGAAGGTACATCGTGGGCACAAATAATGGTTCCAACTTCAGTAATAACATAAATTACAGTTTATGAAACAATCGGAGAAAAGAAGCACACTTACATATTCGATTTCATTATGGCAGAACGGTAGCAGCACGTTTTGATTCGGTCATATATAATACCAAACCTAGCGTATATATTTTTATTTCATGAACAGTATAGACGTAACATATTTAAAAAGGGGTTTGGTATTTCAACTAAACTCACCTAATAATGGAATGATCAGCTCCATTACAAAATAGCTCTCTAGCGACATTTTCCGTCCCCAAGTACTGAAATGGGTGAGAAGGTACGTCGTGGGCACAAACAATTGTTCTAACTTCGGTAATTATATTATAGTTTATAATTTAATGAATAACGTTTGGGGATTTACAATGTCTGAAATATCCTGGGCTGGGGGGCGTGAACGGTTACAAGATGTCCATCTGAAATTCCATGCAGTATGGGTGTTTTCCCAAGCTTCGATTTCCTTGTTTATGCCGTCACAAAGAACAATAAGCAATAATCAACAATGGCGAACAATCAGTACGATCGCTCAGACAGACATTCGAGCATGGTTGTAATGTAAACATTACCTCGTTTTTTAGTGTTGAGTTAACCATCAGTTTTCTGTTGTGTTTCCAAGAAATAGTAAATTAAACGACTCAATTTATCTATGGATGACATTTAGTTTAGTTGCAATAATTAAAAATTGGTACCGCAAAGGCTGCGATAGAATATCCTGAAATAGATACCCTAAAATTAGCTAGCAGTACTTGTACGCAGCATGCGCTTTAATGTTTTGAATAAAAATGATAGATTTGAACATGTGAGCCAGTTTGTAAGTGCTGACTCTCCAAAACACTCTCAGATAAAGCGTTCAACATTTTACGTATAGGGTTAATTTTTTACAGGTCAAAGGTCGGGGAAACGTTCACACAAGGCTTGTCATAACTCATAACTGAATACTTGACTAAAAAAACATTTTAGAATCTGGAATTTCGAATACATTCCAAAATTCCTCACATTCTATTCACTTTTTTAAAACCCATGGACATAGTAATTAAACTTAATATTATTATCATTGTAAAGTAGCTATATATACGAATGGATTGCATGATAAATATTGAAATTAGTGGTTTTCTAGCTTTCAAGAAAAGAGACATTATAAGGTTGCGAGGTTGAAGGGCCGCAAAAACCTTTCGGGTGGTCTCGCAGGCCGCAGTCGGAGAAACCGCAAAAGTGATTAAAACATCGCGAGTTTACTTACTTTAAATGAATGAGTTTATCGCTAAGAATCCATATTAAGCCTTTAGTTATTTTGAAATTGCTTGCCGAGAAATATCATGGTATTTTCGGTATCTTTTCTCGTGTTTGGTTTCGTATTGTCGCTTGAAATTATATGCTTTCGAGAAAGATTTTACTTGAAAACACACCAGACACTGTGGTTTAACGTTGCTATGGGCAGGAAAATACGTTTACTCTCAGTTTACCTCGGTCACCTTTTTTCTACACTTACTTGTAGCGTGAACAGGCCTAGTACTACCGTCAAAAAACAAGCAAGTCGTCTAAGTTGGGACTCGAACTCAGATAAAAAGAAAACTGAATTGCGCGGTGCTAAGTCATCTTTGCGGTTCGTCACTGCCGTCACATGGCCGCTTGAAAATAGAAGAGTGTTTTGACTAAAATCAAGGCACAAAACGCGAACTCATCTCATCAGCTTGGTGCTGTCAGAAAAAGAAAATTCATTATTCTTTTACCGATCACAGGACATCATTCACGTATAGCCACCGTCTTGAGGTTTATAGATACAACAATGAAATTCCGCACGCGTTTGGACCAATCTGATTTATAATAATGCAACGATAATAATTGAAGATATTGGTATGTATTTACCCAACTGTAGCGTTTGCCAAATGCATCGCCCAAAATAACTGGCATACTGTTCAAAATAAATACACCAAAGGATATAATTGCCTTTGAACTAATGCAAAATTACGCCGACGAATTCACAGTACTACGTCATCCACGGGACATACCGATTTGCGTTCGATTTCGACAGAGTTTACTTTTAAAATTTCGATTCTCGCAAACGAAATCCACTTAATGCAAACTGTAAACGCTAAAAATCTTAAATATTATATCGAATCAAATTTGCTACAAATATGTTTGCGTGATAACCCACCTTTAAATAAGAATACCGCCAGAGAGCAGTAATTTTTCGTGAATGTTTAGGTAATTTTTCGTGGTCATTGTGGCATTAGCAGCTTAAAGGTATTCTTTCTGTTGTCCTTTCTATATATATGATTGTGTCAAATTTAGTGACTATTTAATATTGAGTTGCTCGGTTGCTATATTTGCTGCTTCAATGCAGCTACAAGGTGTCGCTGACTGGATGACCCTTTGAGGCTTTCGCGATCCCTCGTCTATTGCAACAAGCCGATATCCGTCTTCGTAATTTGTTATATGCCTTTTTTTATTTTTTCATATCGTATATTGGTTTTGCATGACGAAAATAAAATCTGAATCTCATACCTGGTTTCCCCGAAAATAAGACTGGGTCTTATTTCAATTTTCTTCCGAAAAATAACACTAGGACTTATTTTCGGGGAATGTCTTATATTTTCATTTATCAAAAACAAATTATAAAGTAGAGAATTACGAGATTTCTAAATATACGAAATATGGAAACCGATATCCATTTACTTATACTTAACAGTATTCATTATGAATAACTGCAGAACATGGATTATTAATCATTTAAAACGGGTATGTGATATTTCTTGCTATCGACTGGGTAGAAAAAAAATTCGCAATCGGTCTTATTTTAAGGGGAGGACATATATTAAAATCATTTTAAAAATTCAGGCTAGGACTTATTATCGGAGAAACACGGTAGATCAGTATCTTTAAACCAGGGCTAGGATTTCTAAAGGGGCGAGTGGTTCAAGAATCGGAAATTCCCGTGCGACGGCTTCTAAAAAAGCGCTGCGATTACGCCACTTGTTTAAAAATAGCCGACTTTTTCATCGCATAGCGATATTTCTGTTGCGTAAAATATTCGATCAATGCATGGGCGATATGAGGATATAAAATGTCTTGCCATATTGAGTTAATTGTGTTCATTATAACTCGCCTACTCAAGGTGAAATAGGAGCATAAACACTTTACAACAGGGGTGTGCGGCCCGCAAGAAAAAATGATGCTGCCTGTGGATAAGCGCCACTTTTGAATGGTCAGCGAAACAAGTTTTTAATTTAGTTTAATCTAGCGAGTAATTCCAGTCTTTGTGCGTTGCAAACCCTACCTATACCTGAGTCCAATTTTTTTTTATCTATGCTTATGACGTTACAATGCTTTATGTGTCAATTTAAAGGTGCGGCCGTGGTTTCATTCAGTCATTTGTATCTTGCCCACCTGTATTGGAGGCTCTGCTCTACAATACTACGGCAATCTGCGAACATAAAATACGCAATGACCTGCTTTAATTTAATTAGATTCAGATTTTTGCGATATTTGACATATTCTTTCAGCATTGCTTGCTCCGTTAGAATCCCGTAGAGTACAACAGCGCAAATATTTCAATTGACGACCGATAAGGGTATATTTAAAATGTCTTGCCTTATTAACTTAATTGCGTTCAGTTGTGTTGCGTTGATTAAAAATATATATGCATTACTATTCCAAAATACTGGGGCAATAAAAACGTGTCGCAATGTCTCCGATTATATCTTATTTGTATTTCCCGATAAACGGTGAAATTTTCAAAGACAATCCGAACTTTCGATTTTTAATGTTCACCAAAGCATTTTTGATCTGTCGCGGACCCCCTGAAAATTAAACTTATGGTGTTTCCAATCGTTTTATTTTTGGTATTTTATAATGCCGTTTTTTGAGCAAAATTTTGGGTTACGGATTCACTCCTTCTTTTGCTGTAGCATCTCATTGCCAGTAAATTTAATAAAATAACTGTTTATCACAACAAACTAGAGGTAAAATCGGGCTCAAAAATGCCAGCCCAGCCCGACCCAGGCCCGAGGGTATTAAACCCGACCCGAGTCCGACTGATTAACTGGATTTACAGACCCGAGCCCGAAGCAAACCCGAAATTCCACATTTTAGTAAGTTCTTTGAATTGCGGTTGCAAGAGTTTAGTACAGTATGTGTCGTGTTGATGAGGCAACTTTTGTTTTTTTGTAGACGACGGTCTCTCGTGGCCAAAACGCCTCATTTAAATAAAAAAAGTCAGCGATAGAGGAGCCCGACCGATCCGAACGTAATGATTGACATTTCAGGCCCGACTTTCGCGTCGGGTCGGGCTTCAGATCTTAGCTCTACAACAAACTCACAATTCTGTGTGGGAACAAAAAAGTAATTATATCGTCGTTCTTGTGGAACAAGACACGCATATGTTAATGTGAAGTGGTGATTTAGGGAGATAAATGACAACGTAATTTAGCAACCTAGAACACACGTCGCACTGACGAAAACCGTGCTTCCGTAATATGTGCACCACGATGGCGCACAACCTAAACATAGTATGTGTACCAGGTTAGGGTTCAGGTTGTGCGCCTTCTTGGTGTACATACTACGGGAGCGACACGAAAATAATCGGCAATTTTATCAAAATGCAAATGCACCCGTTATTAGCAAATTTTCAAAAAAATTTGAACGGAGAGGGGTTGCCCCCCCCTCCTCCTCTGTCGTTAACTTTGGAGTAAATGCACTTGACCCAGCTTTTAGCAATTGTTCGTAAACATTTTTTTTTAGATGCAGGGTAGAGGTACAGACATTGATTCCACATTAAATTAGGAATTAAGCCTGCTGGGAAGAATGTCGATTTTCTCCTGGGAAGAAAATATTTTTAGCATGAAATATGATTAGGTATGTCATGCGTTCGCATACCGCACAATTCTGTATCGTGACCCGTTCCCTGAAGCAAGAGAGCTTCTAACGAACAACCAGTCACTTCGATAGATTGTTTTCACTACTTTTTATTCTGATTAATAATTCTCCTTGCACACAAAAAAGTCAAGTCGAATGATTCCACTCAGTAAACATTACTTGGTTGACAGAGTTGAGTTAAGTGTTAAGTTTGCTATCGCACTGCTGATCAGTCTTCGTTCTTGGATCAAACTTCATAAAGATATGACTGGGCCTTTCACCACAGCAGGTGTTTATGAAACTTTACTCCGACTAAACATAATAAAAATAAATTTTGAAACAAAGTTTTCTTCGAGTTGAAAATGACTCGGCTGATAGAAACAAATTTCAAGTATTGACTCGACTTTATTACAACAGATTTCTAACGCTTCCACTCTATTTACTTCGGCATCCGCTGGGTTTCGAGTAAAAACAAAAAAGGGCAAATCTGATTTGAGACAGAATGACGCGATTTGTCTTTCTATAAGTTTTCGAATTTGAATCATTAAGCCTTAATGATTAAGGGAACCAGGTGGTGAAACCCGACACTGGTTAAAGGAGGAATTTCACTGAGTGAAATCAGAAAGAATAAAATACATGAAAAGATTGGTTCAAACATGAGTCCACTATATCATATGAACCTGCTGTGGCTAAGCATTGCATGACTGGCTGTAACTTTGATTCAACTTTTACTAGGATAGGATCTGTAGATCTATTCCAGGGAGAGGAAAGCATAGAGGATGTCTTGCTCAAATGGCACATTACAAAAATACTAGAATAGGATTTATATATATCAGGGAGAGGAAAGGGTATAGGATTGTATCCCACTCTCATAGGATTCGACTAGGCCATCCATGTAAAGCCAAATATTACAGGCAGATTGTACACTGTGGCTGTGGACAAGCATTTACTTGGTTAAAAATTTCGTCATTTGGGAATCTAATGCGATTTGGTGTTATAGCGTAGCTCTATGCATATTATTAACTGCTTGTAAAGTGCTTGGTTTTGAGCAGGCACTTTACAAGCTTGTTTGAATCACCACATAAATCTTTTCACCACATAAAACCACTTTTCAAGCAATGTTTGAATCACCACATAAAATAAAACGGCAATTTTAAACTTATCAAACATTCATGAAAACATAATTTGAACACATGCACAAAAAAGATTGAGGCATTGTAAGAATAATCGGTTCTTTAACTCGAGCCATGTGTATGGGACGGCAGCGCATTGGGCAGAAATAAGATTTAGAGTCCTAGAATATAAAAACGGAGCAAATTACAAATTAAAAGAATGTAATTTTAGAAAGTTGAAATCTGGGGAGCCCATTCGTTCTGGTTTAAGAAATCAGATTTGAAATTTAATTTCACAAATACACAGAGCTCCTGACGTCCCATCGACAGAATGATACGGCTGATTGATCAGTATTTACAATTGTGACCAGTGAAGCATATAATAACAGAAATAAATAAAATAAACAAATCACAAATAGAACTATCTCGTCCATTTCTATAGAAGATATTTAGTGAACATAGTATGTGTACCGGGGTTAGGGTTGTTTAGGTTGTGCGTCATCATGATACGAAAACTTCTGGAGCGCCTATGATTATGCATTAAAATGTAAATACATTGATATCATTTAAACTGTAAGTGGTTGAGTGACTTGAAACACTCCAAGATCACACTGTGAAGGAAATATACAACAGTTTTTATTTCGGTTCACTTTGATACAAACAGGGACAGCATGATATGGCTGAATGAACATTTTCCAATAAATATTTCTGTCCAAACCATAATTTTGCTGCAAAAATTTGAAACATTCGGGTCCCACGATTATTGCTTTACTACTAAATCAATAAATAAATTTTAACTTAGGGTATTCTGACAACATGTGGCAAATCAGGGCCTTACATACTGTTATCAGTCCTAGGCATTGGAATATATAGTCAAGTATATAATTGTTGCAGAACGTATGCCTAATGCTTATCGTGATACATCAACTGTTAACATAATTGATCTCCCACAGAACTTTGTGAAGGAATAATGTTTGGATAAATATTTGCATGGGTTTGACTGGTTTCATCTATTTCTTCTGACTCAAGGTGACACGGTTTCCCATGATCCACACCTCCAGTTCCTGCAACAAATAAGATAAATTAATTAAGCTGCTGAATAAACACTTTCCATGGTATCATCCCTTCACTCTGGATTGGCATTCTTAATGTAATTCACATAAACTTTGTTGCGTAATCAGCAAGATGGCAAAATAAACCACAGATTACATCTTCATCTCATAAATGCAAAATCGTTAAGTGCTTTCATTATTACCACGGAGTAATCTATCAATACTTTCAGTCTCTGAGTGCTCGTATTCATTCGATATAATACTTCAACGACTGTTTGCCGAATCAGTCTGGGGTTGATTTGGGTCCAAACACAGAAGCTCTATATGTATAAGAAACTGCTTGTATAGGGACTGTTTCAGTGGAACTATTTTACCTAGCTTGGAACAGGTTCCCCAACAACAAGAGTTTGCTCTTTCCCCAAAATAACCCAAGTCGTGTCTTATGAAAGCAAGTAATACATGAGCAAGTATACCATAATGCATGGTTTGATGCCCTAAGAAGTCGAGTCAGAAAAATCTATCAATTTAGTGTAAACTGGATGTGACATTTCTATATCAGGCTTCACTACAGCAAGTTTTCAGTAAATTTACCAAATATTGAAGTAAGCATGGTAATTGTATTTTTAAATTCTTTGTATTTTTTCAAAATTTTAAACTCAAGGCAAAATTTAAGATTTCTAAAAGTTGAGAGTAGAAATCGGAATTTAATGACTTACAACCATGTCGATTTCGAAGATGGGTGGGTGAGCAGTTGGAGTTAAATTCGAAATTATCAACCTTGAGTAAACAAAATAGTAGGTTTTTGTATGACACAGAGTTAGAAGTAACTTTTCTACATTGCCCTGGATAGGTTTGTATCCATCCTTTAACCCATAGTGAGTGTGACATTGAATTACTGTGAGAAATCAGTCAATTTCACAGTTTTTATATTTTTTTCATAAGTTCAAAGTTGTCTCATTTGATGGGATTAATGTTTTATTAGACTTGGCTCACAAGTAAATCATGCTTGGTACAAACAACTCACCGTTGCTGGGATTGAATCCAATTTCCTCTGAATCATCATAACATCTTCAGGTTGTACTCTGTGAAGCAGCCTCATCTCCTCGATGATGTGAGGTAACATATCACAGATTGCAACAGCTCCATCGTGGGAGAGAAGTTTCTGTATAAACAATGATTGATGTCAGCTGAGCAGGTTGTAGAATGATTGTTATCAGGGATGCTGATTCATGTAATGGAGATGTGTTCCATATGTCAATGTGTTCAATGTTTTGCTATAAAAAGGCTCTGGACAAGCAGCTACTGATGGAAGGCAATAGGTTTTGGGACAATCAGAATGTCACTGATTTCAAGTTTACTGTCCAATTTGATACAGCTAAGTTGAAGTGGCGGACATGGGGCTTGAACCCATGAAATTATATTTATAATATTTTTGTATTTGACGTGAAATTATAGCTTACTGATATTTGTGCCCATTCCGTTGTCGTTTATGGTCGGTGCCAAATCGAATAACATTTTTTTCTGACAGGATTTTGTTGCATAGTGAACCATTTCAGAACGTTTATAATGAAACTGAATTTCACAGAAGAAATATATTCAGGTGTGAATGGTTGGTGTCGGTTAGATACAAGTCAGAAAATGAAATTGTCACCGAGATGATCGAAATGAAAAGGAGTTGATGTTTGCACACGTTTCTGTGCATTTCAATGTAACGCTACCCAACACATATAAATATGAGATGAAAGGCCGATCAACCCATCTGGGGTTTGAACTTTCACCGCCTCACCCACTAATTTCCACGACAAACCGAATAAATCGCAGCCCTATAAGCTATATGGAGTAGTTGCTTGTTTGGAGCTTTGTTCATAGCAAAATCATCATACTTTGACTTTTTAAAATCAAATCAAAGTTATGGACATTAACATTGGCTTTAAGAGTGACTTTTGATTGAAATTTCAATGGCTTGGAGAGACAACTACTCATAATATGAGTTATGGTAGTAGCTGATCAGTGTTTCACCGGTATGACAATTAGTTTCGGTTTTGAAATATTATTCGCAAAATTCGAACAAACTGATCAAGTCAGAAACACTGATGTTGAATAAGATTCAGTTAATAAACTCACCGATATTCCTTCTCCAAATGCAACCTTTTTAATCTGAAAAAAAAATAAATTTTACAAACAAAGGCAACAGAGATGCATAGCTTGAAGGAGTAAACCAAATTAAGGGAATGATTCAGATCGCACTGTACTGGTTATGCGAGACAGACTTAGAAGAGAAATGTATGGTGGCCCATCGTTGTCACGCGTAAATTGAAAAAAAAAAATGAAAAAAAAAATAAATAAATAAAAAAAAAATGATAAAAAAAATGAAAAATGAAAAAAAAAAAATTTAGAAAAAAAAAAACGTGAATAGAAAAAAATATAAACGGTTGACAACGATGGGCCGCCTCGTGGCTCATCGTTGTCACGCGTTTCTATTTTGAGAAAATTTGCTTCGGCTTGGGACCAACGTTGTCATGCATAATCCTACGCGCACAAACGGTGTTCCCTTGGTTTCTGACTCATTACTGATTTTCTTGAGCAATATTCAATAAATTTAATATGCAAATGTTCTATAAATTCTCCATGATACAAGTTCAACTAGAAGTAATATATATATTTAAAATATTAATAGGAGAATATAGAATTGAATACGAAAATTCGAGAAATTTGTTTTTACGTGTAGAAGATAATTGAATTGGACAATGATGCTTAAATGCTCAGTTGTCCGGACACTCGTGCGATACCGATACTGTCTGATCTTACCCGGTACCCAGCATACAGTCACTTATGAAACGAGTGGGAAATACGGATAGTCTAGTAGAATAATATGGTGAATCGAGGGACGGATTGAAATAAATGGTTGAGCCCGCGCGATTTATTATTCGTCTGGATCGGTACGTTACGGCTGTACGGTATGTCATACCGTATGCACATGCCGACATGCACGTTCCATTGAAATCAGGTCTAACCATAATCGCCTTCCAGCCTCGTGGTTGTACGATCAGACAGTAGTGGCTAGAGCCGACGGACGAGTCTAACTAGGCTACTTTATGCACACAGTCATTTTTCTAATAATTCAAGTCTGTGCTTTGTGAATTATTTACATTTTAGTTTTGCAGTTATTACAAATTACGATTACTATACAGGTACTGATTATAATGGCTGAAAAGAGACCCTGCATGGGTACAATTGCGGTCAGACGGTACCGGTATCGCAAGAGTGTCTAGACAACTGAGCAGTTGAGCAGCATTCTCCAATTCAATTACCTTCGACACGTAAAAACAATTTTCCCGAATTTTCGTACTCAATTCTATATTCTCTTAAATATTGCTCAAGAAAATCAGTGAGTTTGAAACCCAGGAAACACCGTTTGTGCGCGTAGGAATATGCATGACAACGTTGGTCCCAAGCAGAAGCAAATTTTCTTAAAATAAAAGCACGTGACAACGATGGGCCACGACGCGGCCCGTCGTTGTCAACCTTTTTATTTTCTTTTTATTCACGTTTTTTTTTTTTCTAATTTTTTTTTTTCTTAGCTTTTTTTATTTTGTTTTTATTTTATTTTCGCTTCATTTTTAATTTTTTTTTTGCATTTATTTTAATTTTTTAATTTTTTTTATTTTTTTATTGTTTTTTCACAACTATTTTTTATTTTACTTTTATTTTTATTTTCTATTTTATTTTTATTTTTCAATTTTACGCGTGACAACGATGGGCCACCATAGAAATGTTAAGTTGGTCTTATGAATTCCTTTTCTACGTTGTAAAAGTAAAGTGCTCGTGATTAACCAGAATTTGGTGGTATATTCTAGGCGAGGATGCATGCGAGCAATAATATTGCAAACGATCACTTATGACAGGGGTGTGCAAAGTGCGGCCCGCGGGCTAAATGCGGCCCGCAAGGGAAAATTGTGCGGCCCGCGGAGGAAACTGAATAGCAGTTTGAAAAATTTTAATATTAAAAGATAAAATAGCTAAATGAGTTTTGGTTCCAGCCTATCAGTTGATGTTGTCTAAATCGAACCTAGAATAAGATTTGACAGCAAATTATTTGGAAATGAAACTTGGCGCATTTTGAATATACTGAAAACTTCTCAATCAAGTTACTTCCCACATTTGAAAAAGTCATGGCTTCAAATATTGCACTTTTCGGTAATATATTTTTGTTCTAAAATGGGCGTCGCATCGAATTGCTAGCACTTCCATTTAAGCAAATTTGGATAAAAGTAGTCGGGAAAAGAATCCAGCAGCAAATTTCTCACTGAATTCGTTTAAATTGGGTGCAACAATATATATCTTTAAATTACAGTTCTAAGAACTTAATGCGTTTTACCTCATCATTTCTGTAAGGACCATGAGATCAATAACAAAAAGACACCATTTTGTGCCTGCAACTATAGAAAGCCTGTGTGAAATGTAGGTGCGGCCCGCGGTTTAACCCGGTTATTGATATTTGGCCCGCCTGCGAAAAAGGTTGCACACCACTGACTTATGAGATAAAACGTTTCGTTGCTATAGCTACAACTAAGACATTTCATAACAATCAGTGTTAACTCTATGCGGATTATGAGTCCGAAAGTGCTTTGCAGTCGAAAAAATAAGTGCAAAAATGCTTTGGCCAATTTTAACCAGTTAGGTGCTCTACCTTTTGTTTTAACTCATTTAACACAGCATTGATACTCAAAAAGCCCTTCTTCCGTTAATATTGCAAATTAAAGAGGAGCCTTTCCGTTAACGGAATTCCTTTTAATCCTCGTTCAAAACGAGCAAATTCATTGGTAACGAAAGCACACATGTCGCGAACGAAACTTTCGTGCAATCAACCACTCGTGTCGGTTGCTAACTCGCGTGGACAGCAAAGGCTTTCACATTTGTGTTACTATTTCCATCTAACCGACAACGATTTGCACATGCAGGCTGTAATCGCTATTAGTCACTACCCGCCATAGCTCGGTGCCAAATGCCAAACTTCGCCTTAGGAATACATTAATGTTTCGCCGGTGCTAATGACTGTTATATGGGGTTTCCGCAGTCTGTGCATAAAAGATTTGCGAATGGAGTCATTACTACAGTAGGGGGTTGGATCATTTGTACAAAGCCGGTGCAAAATAAAAATAGTAATTATCAAATTAGGGTTAAGAAGACAGATAGCGCCGAAAATTCAACTTTTCAATTTATCCCTAACCCTTCGGATAATTATTAATTTATTTTAAATCACTTTGAAAGTCGCCACCCGCCGTTTTAACAAATAAGTTGACCTACGCTTCCTCCGAAGATTTTTTCTCCGAAATATTACGCAAGATCATTTTGAAAATCTCCAAGTTTCATGAGATAGCTTGACTTAATTTATCATTTATATTTATATCATACTATCTCAGAGCCTATGCAAAGACCTGTAATTTTTAAATATCGGCTTGTCTTGGTTTGCGTGCGAGTCAATCATATATTGGCAAAATTTTCAGGAATGCAATGAACGTTCAGCATTCATGAATACCACTCACTTTGATGCTGCAGACCTAGTATGAAATATTCGCATTCCAATGTCACTTGCAACGTTTCCATATATTATAATTACACTAATAGGAATGATGACACCAAAGAGTTTTCTTTTGCGAAGGTACACGAAATACAACGAGGATGATTCTCGATAAAAACATGAATATAAAAAATAAACAAATGACATGACAGTGGTTTCCAAATAATTTGAAGTGTGTCGCGAAATATCAATCCATTTCATAAATAATTTTTATTCGACATTATGATCGCTGAAATCCTGGAAATTAATGTTGAAAGAGAAGTACGATTCGCATTTTCAGATATCAGACATACAGTCGCGATATTCAATCGTTCATGTGCACAAATCTCACATGTAGCATTGGTTAGTTGTGCATGAAATGTAAAACTCTCGTTTGTGTTTTTCAATTCAATAAAATCAACTTCGTTTTTCTGTGCATCATTACTCCATTACTCTTATTTTTAATAGTAATTACGCCTTTTCTGCGGGCAAGACTCGTAAAATAACATCTTGAGACAAATTTTTATTGCAAAATCTTAATTTTCAGTTATTATACAAACCATGTGTGGCAACTTTTTTTTTTCATTTCGAATTTATCGTTGACTGAAATATTGCGCGACACTCGACCAAACGTGTGTTAAGCTTGAACGATAGGAACGGATTCATCGCACTTGAATTCCGGAAATGTTATTTTATTGGGAGTGCAAAAGAAAACAAAACACCAATTTTTTGCCGATAGTAACTTTGTATTTTCGGGAAGGGGCGTCTTGGAAAGTACATAAGCGCAAACTATGTTTTATCTATCATCTAACGCTGGTACACATCTTTTTTCGGGAAAATCCTAAGGCGGCGAAAAGTCGCTTAATTTAAAATATAGAATGTTTCACGTATTCCAAAAGTTTGAAATTTGTTGCAATGGAACAATCAGAATATCGCCAGTAGGTCGCAAGAATTTGAATCCTCCGGACTTGGTATTCTATATTGCCCACCCCTACGAGTATCATGACTTTTTGAATGGCTCCAATAAATTCACTAAGAAGAAAACAAAGACCCGTCATACTTGCACTAGAAAATCGTGCACTTCGGTCACAATTCTTCGATTTCATTGACAGTCACATGACCACTCTGGTTCAAAGAAACGCACTACTATGTATTCCAACATTTAATCGACGCCGCCGAGCTTTTTTGCGGGAGAAGGAGAATCAGCGTGCTTGTATAATAATCATATTAAAAACAAGAATTTTGCCATTAATGCGAAAGCTTGATCTCCTATGTCTGCACCACGCAGGTTAAAATTCCAGCAAATATCGTTATGGAATGCAAAATTAGGTCACAAAAGTACTAGTACGCATCTTATTTGTCGCATAAAATTATTTGCCACTTTTGAATTTTTTGCAAAAAAGTGCGCTAATAGTGAACACTGATAACAATGACCGGGTTTCTCTCATCTTGGTCTGAAGATGTTGCGCAGGAGCGTAGCGAGAAATTTTCAAAGAGGGTCTGCTGAAATTTCTATTTGCCAAGCTGGCGAATGACCGGAAAATGTGTCTTTCATTGATTTTCTTGGTCTAAAAAGCGTTTCAGCTACGAAAAATTCTATGATGATACGGAAAGATGCTTTATTTTTACATGTTCCAATAGAGCGTTCCGACCCCAACACCACCCCCCTGACTACGCCCCTGTTGTTGATGTCATCAGTTTATAGATTCCGGCGTTCAACCCCTCATGAGCCTGAAGTTCTCTGCTTGGGGCTTTATTTATAAATCCATGACATAGCTATTTCAAGCGCAAATTCTATAAGCGCTATATATTTAAATGTACGTGCCGACTAGGTGGTTTGCAGGTTCGACTTGAATTTGGAGAATTGTTGAGCCTCTCTGATTACCCGTTTGTGGTTGCAGCATTCTGAAACTTGAATATGTGCGAGAAAAATGTTGAGCTTCCCACTCTCGCCCCAAAGGCAATTCACGCTGTAAGGCGTCTAAAGCACAAATACCAATCTTTATTTAAAGCTTAAATATACATTAAATTTTAAGCAAAAATTGTAAAAAACTAAAAATGGCGATACTGCAATATAATCATGCAATCTAATGGGCTACTGTCTGCAAGTTGTAAACCAGGGTTGGGCAAATTGTGGCCCGCAGTTGGATCCGGCCCACTTTTATCTGCTGAAATTACGACTTAGTTTTTATGGATATAAATTTCATATAAAAATTTTAATGAAAATCGTCGACTAAAATAAATAATCCAGCGGTTCCCAAAGGGTAAGAAACGAAAGCGGGGAGAGTTGCTGAGTGTGCCACAAAAATTTGACCAGTTAAATAAAACTAAAATAAGATTGAATATTTTACGTACTTTTTTTATTACAAAAGTTTTATTGTGTCTTGTTTTAAAGGTTTTGTATATGAACCGATAAAATCATTTTACCTTTCTATGTCGTTTACTTTTTGTTATGTAGTGTCTGCCTATTGTTGCGTAACAATAGAGATAAACACTACCGGCTGCAATTTTAGAGCTGTAGTATATTTATCTGTCGAGACGAGATTTTTATGCATTTCAAAGGAAAAATCAGGCATAAACAAAAAAGAAAAATTGACCTCACGCCATAATAGTTTGTAAACAAAGGCAAAAAGTACACATTTACGATCACAAAATTGAGTTTTTTTAGAAGCATTTTTTTGTGTAAGTGCACGTGACACCGTAAATCATCGCGCATTATTCGCAATATAATGTGCAAAACGAAACAGATCTACCCCGAATTCAATTATCCGAATTAATATTCCGAAGTATGAATACCAACAAAATAAAAAACAGATCTTTGACGTATGCAAACCTACGAACGTTTTAAGCAAGGAACAGCACACACAGCTTCGGGCCGGATTTAAACAAGCTGGATCCGACCTGCTCGTAAAAGTAATTGCTCGCCCCTGTTTCTAATCGGTGTAAATTTGACTGACGATCCTATCGTCAACGCCTCAACGGGAATAGTGTTCAATGTGAATCAAGCGACGTGCATGGCAGCCGAGATCAACAACTCCAGACACGTGCCTGCATTATCTAGATAATTTGTGATGTACCAATGTGCTCAAGTAGGTTCTTTATGTGAATAACATTTTATTTTTCATGCGCGCCACATTTGCATTGTTGTCTCCAATTGATCATTCTATATTTCATTTTCATTATATGAGAGTTTAGAATCCATGACTTAGGCTGTACACCTTCGTATACCGCTTATTAGCTGTTTATCCTACGTATGGTCCGGTATACACTTACCGTATACCCGGTTGAAAAGCACTTGTATACAGAATTGGGTGCAGTTCGCCTACCTTAGCCTGACGTCATTTCTTGATTATTTCGTACATCCTATTTCAAACATCTAGTAATCGTCGACCATTAAACCCTAGATGGTCATAACTATGTCGCCTTGTTCGCTCTTCATTGTTCCACAAATGATCTAGCTATTTGACGGAAAGAAAAAAATGTAACCGCACTCTTGCAATGTTACAAGCCTACATATTTCATTCCGATGTCTCGCACAAACGAGTTGTATGTACATGAAATACAACCAAACAAAATGGAATTTTGAACGTCTCAACAAATATGAATATAGGTAATAAACGAATGATATAGCCATGGTTCTCAAGTCGATTTCAGTTTGGTCGCGAAATAACAATCCATTAACTAAAAAAAAATATTTTTCGAGTGCCGTATTTAGTAATAAAACAATTATAAAAATTTGTATATTAATTTTGCAGAGAAGTACAACTCGTGGACGTCAGTGACGTTATAATGAGCACAAAAACAAGCTCACGTAAATCATCGATTAAATGGGCATAAAAAAAATTATCTGCCGTAATTTAATGTTAGAGTCAGTTTATTTATAGCCAGTCAATAACATATTTAAATACGCCGAGATTAATGGTGGGCAAAATATAAACCATATAATTTGAATATTTTTAATGACACCAAATAGTGGCATAACGTATATTGGACTGAAAACTCAAAAAGCAATGCTGCGTTTAGGCCAACGTGTAATCTGTATTAAAGCTCGCTCCATTTTATTTAATAATTTTTTTTATTAAGTATTAATTTTCACGCAATGGCAAACACCGAAGTTTGGTTCTCATATTTGAGGCAAAACTGTGAGTTCACATCTGTGTAAATGTTGAAGACAGCTATTGAGGAATTCACAACACATTTTAATCTTATTGTGTATTTTATCTTTTGCGTCGGGTTTGATTTCTTTATAACAATTTGTAAATTGCAAACCCAATTCTAAGCGAACTATATTATCATGAATGACCTCGGAATGGTATTTATGAAGCTAGCAGTTAACTTTTCCCACTTTAATATAGAGACTAAGTTATTTTTGTATTAAATAATGAATAAAAACGCCGTAAATAAGCCATTGCGTCAATAGTCAATGTTTTGAGGTGAATTACTAATTAAATGAATTGAATAAATGTAATTTCTACGAGGTCATACTACGTCACTCTAAAATTTCTGGCAATTTTTATAAATTACATTATTATATTTATCTGGTTTGACGTTTCAAAATTCACAAAATGGTGTTGACGCAAATTGTCAAAACTCAGGGATTAAAAATATGTAATGATCGCAGGAATAAAACAAAAGTCCCCAAGATGCAAAGATTCTTCACTTTTGTCGTTTATCTGATAGCGAGAGCTGTAAGTAAATTTCTACTAAATTCAAGCGACTGTTTTAGCAATCGCGATGCGTAAGGTGCGGAGATAACCTACCCTAAACATGATTGAAATTCTTGCGGTGTTGCGTAAAGGTGAAACGAGCAAATTAATATAATTTTGACGGGAAACCGTAATATGCTTACCGAAAAACGACATTGTATTTTGTTTTAAGCCAATGGTAGAACACTCTCATGAAGTACATTTTCAAACAAGGGGGTTAGGACCCCAATAACCCCCCGCTGGCTGTGCCCCCGGCACAGGTTAGAGGGAGGCCGTGATGTTATTCTGATTTTCCTTATTTTAGTTTCATTACAAGTCCGGGGACTGTCTATGTTAGCAAGGTAAATATACCCTTGCCCATAGGCTTCTGTCCATTCACACAACTTGATGTGAAATAGACGAACAAAATTAGTTGCCTGCATATTGGTACACATACTTCTGGAGGGCAACCACTGACTAAATACTGACCTTGATATTTGATCTTTGCATTGATGAAGCAAGAAGTGCGAGATCAGATGATGTGAGAGAAACACCATACAGATTGAGTGAATCGAGACGTGAACAACGAGCAAGAATAGATGCCAGAGTGTATTTATCATTTGGAGTGAGAGACATGTTGATGAAATTAATCACACGGATGGATGATTTGATGATATCATTGACGCCATCTCCTGACTCATTTAAAGCCTGCATCAGCTCTAGAAGATCTTTTCTCTTCACTGCCTCTCTTCCTTCGATTTGGTTCTTCATGCTTGATAACAAGACCGATTGTTTTTTCTTCAGATCAATATCTTAGAAACAAAAATGTTGTGAATTAAGTCTGATTAGTAGAACTGAAACTGAGGAAACGAGGCTCATGGCTGTAGAGGACAGGATTTTATCATATATGAGAAGAAAGGCAGCCAAGACTGAAAAAACTTAATTTATTTTGTAAAGAAAAAAAGCAGATTTTAAAAAAGGTCAGCAGGATGTCAATCATAATGTTAAATATGATAACGAATTTGATCGTAATTCCAAATTTGTAAACCTGGAGTGGCATATTCTAAAAAAATGAAAAAATTTAAATTTTTTTCCAATTGGGCTCGCTCGTGCCATTCGCTCCGGATAAAGCGTTAAACAAGCAGCCAGTGGTATCTCACTATATTGAAGGAGCCCATATTATTTTGAAGGGTACCACATTTTATTATAACTTGGGTGAGGTGGGGCATTGGGGGGATGCTTGGGGATTTAAGCCAAGATTTGTAACATGCGATACTAACACAGCTAATGACTTAACTGCTAGGCTTTCGCATTCTTCACCAAAGAATAAGAATTTAATTGTGTCGACAACACCAGGCCAAAATAAGATTTTTCTGCAATAGACGATCCACACTCTTCTGCCCACATACTGGCAATACTAAAGAAATCTAGAACCTAAGAGCTCAGTTGAATGACTTCATCTGGGTTAAATCTTCAGGTGAATTTGTTGAAAATTACTGTAATTGTCGAGCTTTACTATAAATAGGTAATTGGTAAGGTATTTTTATTAAACTAAATGCTTGACAGTGCAGCGCATCGACTGTAAGAGATGTCGATACCACTCTGCTGCAATATACCATACTTAGTACAGGTACCGTGGTCTAATTAAGAAACAAACTTGAAACCTCAAATATTGCTCATCCCACGTGACCAGTAAAATTTGGTGTTGTTTGACTACAATGAAATTAATGTAAATTATAAACTTTTTTTTGAATTGTTTAGAAACACTAGACCAGGGGTCGGCAACCCCTTGCACACGTGCCAATTGTGGAACGCGAGAGGATTTCTCATTTCACGCCAAGTAATTTGAGGGAGATTTAGATATTTATTTTCATAGTGCGACAAACATTCTACGTTTAGACAAAAAATAACAAAAATAAAATAATAACAGTAAAAACATGCAATATTTGAGGCAATCGACGAGAGGCCGAAATCTGTACGTGAAATCAGTGTAAAAAAGCGTGTGCGTGAAGGGTTGCCGCATTTCGTTACTTTCAGAAAGCAATGAAATCAGAGGCCGAAATCTGTATGAGAATCGTGTAGATGAGCATGAGCGGTGCAGTGTTGCCAGATTTTGGCTACGTTTAGAAACGCTTTGCTACTTGAATTACTTGCAACTCTTTATACTACTGTTGGGTTATTTTTTCCCCTCTAAAAATTGTGAAAATTTTGAATATAAAGTTTATTAATTCATACTTTTGGCAGCTTTTGCTAACAATCGCCGATTGTTTTTGAAAAGCGTGACGTGTTATTTAGGCCCGTAAACACTTTTAAGTTGGTGTTTACTCCCTGAATCACAAAAATTATTCAACGACAACGATAATAATTACTTTCTTTTTGATCACTCCCAGAATTGTGAATTCGCTGAGAGTTAATATACAATCATCGGCAGCGAGATGCTAAAGTAAAATAAAAGGTGAAGCGGCAACGCAAATTTTTTGATTGAAAAGCGGCATTATAAAATACTAAAAATAAAACCATGAACAATTGGTTGTGACCATGAACCATGAACAATTGTCTGCGACAGATTGAAATATGCTTCTCTAGGCATTGTAAATTGCAAAATTTCACATAAGTTTGGGCGGCGTTGAGAATCATAACGTCATTAGAATGGAAACACTGTTAATTGTGAGCGGATTTTGCATTTTCATCCCTTACTTAAATTGCCGTCGGAAATTTTTTGTGTTATATTATACGATTCATATTATAAGGTTGGAAACGCAACGTTTTCCCGAGTCGTGGTGATAGATAATAATTAAAGTATATTCAATCAATTTATTGCACTAAATAAATTTTACTATGTGGAATTTTTATAGCAGACTTAGGGATTTTCTAAAAGTTTCATCTAAAAATAATCTGGAGGTGCAGCATTTCGATAGAGCAGATTTGTAGAATTCCCAAAATGGCAAATTACTGATCAAATTTAGATACACCCGAAAGTTACCACACATTTTTTACGCCCGCGGGGCGCAGGATTGCTTGTGTATTTCAGGGTTCTGAGGCATTTATTTTGTCGACACAACCGCAGGTTAATAAAGAAAAGTAATTATAATAAAGCAAGACATTTTAAATATGGCGTATCGGTTATGGATTGATACTTTGCACACGCAAAAAATTCATTATTATCCGATCGAAATGTATTTTTGATTTACTGATATAACTTGATATAGTATTCATTGTACTATATGGCATTTTCATTACAGAAGATTATTCTAACGGCGATAACGAATTCGCAAAAATCAGTAAAAAAGTATCGAAACTGAATACAATTAGCATGTTTATTTCATATTTTTATGTTAAGATTGAGCTGTATTTTAGATTAGTATGTTTATATTTGGAAGGAATTCTATAAATTCCTTGTAGCTGTAATACAATATTTTATGCGACAGAAAGTCTGTATACGCTGAAAAAGTCGCTCTTTTCACGAGCGCGTTAATCGCGGCAACTTTTTCAGAAGGGAATGAAATTGCACGATTTTGACCCGGTCCCGCCCCCCCTTTTTATTTGAAAACCCTTGCGTGTGCCTGGCTGCTGAGTACCTCATTGAAGGAACAAAAATTTCCTCATATTCAGCAAGAGTTACATGATGGAGTAAATTTTTCTTATTCATTAGTATTGTTGCTTCTACAGATCGAGCTACAAAACTAATCGTAAAGTGGCCTTCAATCATATACTTAAGTCATGCAAACATGTCGAAAAGTCCATGCACGTATCGTATATAAAAATAAATTTGTTTTTCATCCCTCTAATAACAAATCAGACAGTTGGCTATGGCACACCAAACACAAAAAATGTTTGCCACGCCAAGGTGCTCGTTATTCATGAAAGCACGCTGGAGTTCAAAAGGTTGCGACCTCTGCACTTATCTATGATAGAAAACTTCACCCTGGCTTCAAAATGCTGACATTCAGCTTCTTTTTTCCATTGCAATTTTGGATGTTTTAGGGTTGGAGTATAATGCCGCATAGGAAATTGACGAACTACGACCCAATGCTTTTTATGGATTTCGGTTGAAACAACTTTTCGAAATCTTCAATAGGTATTTCAGCCAATGTGGAGGGCAGTGAGGGCCTCCTGTTTAAACCAAAAAAAAATTTGAGCAATGAAATATTAAAAACCAAGAAACGAGTTTTATCTACAATCATACGTAAGCGATAATTCAAATGAAACCAAGTAGATTTATTTACCCAGATAAATTTTTGAAATGCAATTTTTGCCTTGTAGTTTGATTAAAAATCACTTCAAACTTAAAATCTTTTCACGGATGACTGAGAGGATTAGATTTAAATATTTGGTTCGATACATTACTGTTGCTAGATATATATAATATTGTACCCTAATACCCCCACCTAGTGGACCTAATTCACCTACTTGAATTGTCTGATGCGTAAATAAAATATACAAAATGTCCTTCCAGAAGCCTTTGATTGAGCCGATTGATCCAGGAAATGGGTACCATGATATCTTTGAATGATCCACAGTAATCCTGGGGGTTAAATCTGATTTGGTGAAAGTAACTTCTTGTTTTGTGCCCGTGAATGACATTTCCTTCAAGCTGTGAACGACGTCATAGATAGACATTCCCAGTTTTCTTTGGTTCATGGTGATATGTTCGGATCTTAAGGTGTCACGCAGGACAAACAACAAAATTTCTGTCATGTGTCGGGACTATATTGTTCATAGATTATCAAGACTGATACCGTGAAATGAGGAACATTGGTATGGAGGCCATAGAGAGAAGATAGCCTTAGCTTCATTCCGCAGACGATTCATGACATAGGCACTCTTGTCTCCACTGAAAGCTTTGACAAGTTTTGTGACGTCTTCTTCAGAGACCCTGCCCAATGCGACGACTCTCTCGCGGACGGGCTCTCCTTCAAAATTTCGAATGACATGCTCACGTGAGGAGTAAAAGAATGCGAATGCCTGGTAGAGCTTGCCAGCAAGAATGAGGTTTAGAATAAGCTTGGGATCTGCTTTCTCTGTATGATTGCATTTGCCATGTGGGATTCCAAGACTTTCGGGAGATGAATATTGATCAGCTCCATCGAGAACGAGAAGAAACCTTTCAGGTATTCCTGATCCATCCAACACCCATGTCAATGACATCGCCATTCAAATCGTTTTCCAAATAAGAAATTTTTGGGCTAATTCTTCTATGAACCTCAAGATCTCGAAGTTCATGCGAGAACAACCTCAACCTTTCTAAGCTCTGGTATATTACCATCAAGCACAATTAACGGGTATGTTTTTGTCATTTCAGTTTTACCATATCCAGCTCCTCCTATCAGAGCAACTCTTGATTTTCCATTTGAAAAAAAGTTCTCCATGGATATTGGCTTGCCAGGTTGTTTCTGAGTTTGCTGACTGAAACCCACTTCTGGTTTGTACTCAGATTCTTGTACTGTGGTTTGGTAATAGTCAACTTCTACTGTTTTGGGATTGGTTTTGTAATCGGAGGTTTTGAGATACTTCTTTTCAATCGGCTTTGCACTTCTCCTAGTTAAATCATTTATGCCATCCTTGAATTCTTGGACTTTTTCTGTGACATTAAACAAAAAATAATAATCTGACATCAGCACAACATGTAAATTCTTGTTTTGTTTTATTGATGGAACATAACATTTTCAGAAGCCAATTATAAAATATTTTTGGAATTAGTTCAGTCTCAATAGCCCATTCTGCAGATTTATTTAAAAGTTGGATTTAAAAAAAATAGATTTCATACGATTATTAACAGTCTATTGGAAAATGGCACAGCTTCCTGAATGGATTTTTATGAAAATAATTTTTAAGGATAGGCGTATCTAAGGCCTTAATGGCAACAGGATAGCTTTGTTAGAAAAATAACAAACATATTGACGAAAGACACATATTCTTAGCAAGAGCACAATAAGCCAATTTTTATGGGGCCTAAAAAATTCAAAACCCAAATTTCAAATCTTCAAGGAAAGATTTGAGAAGAAACCTTTATTACTCAAATAAACCTCAATAGGTATTATTTAGAAGTTTATGTATCTAATTGCAGTATTAACCAAAATCCTAAGAATTGATCGTCTATTATACAATGATAAACCTCAGTAAAGTGCCTGCACCATATAAAATTCGCAAAAGTGGGACTTCTGTGCTCTACAGAGTTATGCAGATACAATATTGTCCCCTGGGACCACTGTCTAATTGTTGTTTTAACAAATAAAAAACATGTTGATCGAAATCAAGTTTATATCAACTGACCTGTATAACTCCCCCCTCGTACAGCTGCTTCCTGCTCACTTGATGTATTGGTTGGTTGAGTGTCAGAAGGTCTATGGCGATCAGGAGTGTAGTGGTGATGGATGTTTGTTGTATAAACTGAAACAATATAAATACAGGTTTAAATTAGAGCTATAGCTTTACTTCATCATGTCAAATGATCCTCTTGAAAAAGCCTTTATATTAAAAATGTTGTGCGTCATAATATAAGATACTTCAAGGAGTTACCAATGTACCAACTATCTATAAATACGAAAGAATCCTATCCTAATTTCTTCGAATATAAGTGAAATGAAAAATTTACCTACGTCGTTTATTTTTATTATTGAACAAATCCAGTAATATTGGAGCAAACTACTTTTGCTTCAATAGTTCATCGAAACAACTAAACAGGTGACTTGGTCTGATACATTTCATTGAGTAAGAGACTGCTTTGGTATTTTGGTTTTGTAAGTAGTAATAAATGGATAAAATAAGCGATTTGGCAAAGTCAAAAAGTAGAAATCTAATCAGCTCTACCTCAAAGACTTGCAGAAGAGTCGGATCTGCGAGATTGTTTGTCACAAATTTCTTCAGGGATCAAGGAATTGTGCAGTGAAAAGCAACCTCATCCAACATATTAATGTTGTTTGTGTTGTAAATGAAACATTATTCTTCCTCATTCATTTTGCACAGGAATTGATGTGGCATAGGATGGGGGTTCGTCAAAAATAAGATTAACAAATTGGGGTCCGAGGCGCTAAAAAGTTTAGGAAACTCTGGCCTAGGATATTTAGGATTACAAGAAAACGTAACTCACAGATCTGTTGTGTTGGAATGTTCTGTTCCCCGAAGTGAGCTTGACCAATCTGGCGGCCTGCTACTGTAATTGAAAAAGTATAACGATGAGTTGAAATTCCAAAATTAACGCAATTAATTAGATTTAGCTTATGAAGGGGAATTCATGGTATATTCAGGGTTAGTATAGATATATATCCTTGGGAAATGGTTAGAGTAAGCATATGAAATAGGATTCGTGGTATGTTCTGGGTTAGAATAGATATAAAACTGTAGGCAAATGGTTAAAGTAAGCATATGAAGTGGAATTCATGGTATGTTCTGGGTTAGGATGGATATAAACTTTAGGCAAATGGTTAGAGTAAGCATATGAAATGGGATTCGTTCGTAAAACTGATTAGCCACTGCCTTGTTCGGCAATAAAGTGCAGGAACCGAATGATAAGGGCATAATAAACGACTGCATGCTTGGAAACCAATGCAAAACTCTTGATAATATTACCAGTAGCGGATGTTCCCTGATGTTCATGTGCGCCAGAGGGTGTCATACTTCCAGAGCCACTTGCAGCTATAAAAAGAAAAAATTTCATTAATTAATAACGAGTAACCTTTGGGTTTAAATAAATATTTCAGCAGTTATCTCACATAAACTTGAACTTGTTTAAATGACCTAGAGACTTGACTTGGGAGATGACTTTAATGAGTCCTTGATTAAGAGAAAATTCTGATGAAAACACGATTTACTATGTTTAAATTTTACTTTTCGGATTTATAAATAGTGTTCGTTTTTCTAAAGTTTCAATGGGACTCATATATACACATTTCTTTTGTTTTTCATGATTCAGACTCACTAGTGACTGAAATTGACTTCAGATTTAATGATCAGGATTTCGTCATACTAAAGAAATGACTCGGCTTGATTCAAGACTAAGATTTAAACTTTGTATCCAGAACTTGGTATGTAAGACTACACTATATGTAAACACTATGTATGTAAGATAAATTCACATATAATCAATTTTTCTCAAATATTTCATTTTTGGCTTATTTCACTTTAGATCCCTCAATGATTCAGTCCTATATCTCTGCAAAAACACCTTCTCCTCCAGTTGCCCTCGTGGATCCACAAGCGATTCAGATGATCGGAACCAAATGGAGATGCACCGAGTTGAGGTGATTGAACACTGGACACTCTTTTCGGTTCTTCACATCGTGCAACTGAACAAAAATTGAGGATGCAACATTATAATAATTGTTTTATTGTTTTTTGAAAATCATATCTAACCAATTTTTTTATATCATTCAGCATTGTCTTTTGACTGTAATATATTTGAACCATATTAGTGCGCCTTATGTATGAACAATATCCTCAATCTAAGCACTTTATTTAGTGCATCCTTCTATAAACGGGTGCCCCCTATGGTGCTTAAAATACAATACTCAATCCTACCTTCACTTCCATAGGGGACCCCTTCTGACTTTTGAAAATTGATCGGCCTGGATTGGAGATGGAATGAACCGCAGTGGAACCATTAGACCACTCTCTCCTCTTCCACAGATTGCGAAAGGTGTTTTGGTATGAGGAGAATCTGTTCAGGAATAATGGTTTTGAAACTACATAGCAATATTTTCAAGGGTTAACCCATGGTTCTAATATATGTTTATTACACAATCAAGGGTTATTCTAGAGGAGGGCGTTTCCTGTTATACAAGTTAGTGTTTGTCGTTTGTTGGTATTTAATAATGGCAAAACCTTTCCATTTATTGACATTCAATTAATTTATCTTCGTGTATAACATAACTTGTTAGCCCCCAAATTATATTTGAAGTGTTGTTTCAGAGGCATCATTATGAGAAACATGCCTCGGGCAGCAGAAAGTTTGGCACGACCACAATATGTTAACTAGAAACATTTAAAGAACTCAATAAGTGCACGTCCGCAGAGCAATTTTGCCTATTTCTTCACAAGCTGTCATATAGTGTGGAATGATAGAATTGCATTCATACCCCACATTGCCCTGCATTGCCTGCTACAGATACACCTATGTCTAAAGTTATCAGTACCTTGGTTAGATTCCTCATCTTTATTCAGGAAACCATCTACTAGTTGCCAGATTTTTTCAGTTGTTGCTGATTCACCTGCATGAAATGAATTGGAAATGAAAAAAAAAATGAAAAATTTCGAAAAAACGTGTGTCCGGCGAAATTGCTAAATAAATAAAATTTTGCATTGTGAGAATTTTTTGTGGGGCCCAACTATATGTCTAAAGTTGGGTATATGCCCCAACGACTAAAAATTTTGAATGAACAGTATGCACACCTTTGTTCTATTTGTTCTAAATATTAGACATTAAAGTAAACTATCAATACTCACCATTCTTGTATTTCCACTGAGTCAACATTTGTAGATTCCTTTCTTCAACAGATCTTGTATTGTCCTTTATGTTTTCGACCTCCAGCATACTGAGCGATAAACCTTTCCTAGACAATGCAAATCTTTTGAATTGCGCAGCGTTGGCAAATAATTTTGGAACTTCCAGAAAAGCATCTTCGATTCTGGGACCTGTTGGAAGGAAAACCAGAATAAATACGAACCCCTATTCTCGCTACATTTGGATGTATTTAAATATAAGCCTCATGCCCACCAACTGTGAAGATTTTCAGATACAGACCCCATGCCAAACATTGCAAAAGATCTTTGATACTAACCCCATGCCCACAACCTCTAGAAATCTCTGATACTAACCCCATGTCCACCATATCTGGAGATCTCTGATACTAACCCCATGCCAACCACCTCTAGGAATCTCTGATACTAACCCCATGCCCACCACCTCTAGAGATCTCAGATATAAACCCCATGCCCACCACCTCTTGAGATCTCTGATACTAACCCCATGCCTACCACCTCTAGAGATCTCAGATATAAACCCCATGCCCACCACCTCTTGAGATCTCTGATACTAACCCCATGCCCACCACCTCTAGAGATCTCAGATATAAACCCCATGCCCACCACCTCTAGGAATCTCTGATACTAACCTCATGCCCACCACCTTTAGAGATCTCAGATATAAACCCCATGCCTACCACCTCTAGGAATCTCTGATACTAACCCCATGCCCACCACCTCTAGAGATCTCAGATATAAACCCCATGCCCACCACCTCTTGATTCTCTGATACTAACCCCATGCCCACCACCTCTAGAGATCTCAGATATAAACCCCATGCCCACCACCTCTTGATTCTCTGATACTAACCCCATGCCCACCACCTCTAGAGATCTCAGATATAAACCCCATGCTCACCATGTCTAGAAACCTCTGATACTAACCCCATGCCCACCACCTCTAGGAATCTCTGATACTAACCCCATGCCCACCACCTCTAGAGATCTCAGATATAAACCCCATGCCCACCACCTCTAGAAATCTCTGATACTAACCCCATGCCCACCACCTCTAGAAATCTCTGATACTAACCCCATTGCCCACCACCTCTCGATTTCTCAGATATAAACCCCATGCCCACCACCTTTCGATATCTCAGATATAAACCCTATGCCCACAACCTCTAGAAATTTCTGATACTAACCCCATGCCCACCACCTCTTGAGTTCTCCGATACAAACCCCATGCCCACCACCTCTAGAAATCTCTGATACTAACCCCATGTCCACCACCTCTAGAAATCTCTGATACTAACCCCATGCCCACCACCTCTCGATATTTCAGATATAAACCCCATGCCCGCCACCTCTCGATTTCTCAGATATAAACCCCATGCCCACCACCTCTAGAAATCTCTGATACTAACCCCATGCCCACCACCTCTCGATATTTCAGATATAAACCCCATGCCCGCCACCTCTCGATTTCTCAGATTTAAACCCCATGCCCACCACCTCTAGAAATCTCTTATACTAACCCCATGCCAACCACCTTTCGATATCTCAGATATAAACCCCATGCCCACCAACTCTAGAAATCTCTGATACTAACCCCATGCCCACCACCACTTGAGAACTCCGATACAAACCCCATGCTCACCATCTCTCGACATCCCAGATATAAACCTCATGCCCACCACTATTTAAGGTGTTGGATACAGAACCAATTTCTAATAACTCTTGGGATCTGACCCAAATGGAAAGTATTTTTACAATCCTAGATTGAATGCTTGTCGAGAACTTTGTATGGCACAAAGGTGTGAAACAGGTCAAGAAGTAAACTTACCGATGACACCACTATTCTCTGCCTTGAGATGTTTCTCAACAACCTCTCTGATATATCTGGATGTTGCATTTGATCCTGAAATACAGAGAAAATATGACCAATTTATGAGTAAATATTTCAATTTTATTGTGAAAATCCATCATCAGGTTGGTTCCACAAATGAATCATGACTCTGACTTGACTATGGCCCTGAAGTCCTGATTGCGAAATCTTTTACTTGGGCTGCGATATTAAATAACGTTTTACATTCTTTTCAATTCCAGAAAACTGCAATAGCTTGAGTTTCCCACTCCCCACTTTTAGAATCATGAAACGCGACTCTGAGGCTGTGGTGAGTAGTAACCATGTCTCCGATTTCAATGCCAGCAATACACGTAGACCTACGACTTCACAAGTCAATGAGGTTACTCAACGCTATGTAAAACTGGAATGATGTGTTTCTCACATTTCGTTTCAAGCACAACCTTATACACGCAACTGATCAAAACTTTCCCACAAACCTACCTCGTTTATGGAAAACAAACAAATATTTACCGTTTTTTTCTTTCCAAAGTTGAAGCATCTCAAACTTTTGATCTTCAACAGAACTTGCATTATCTTCAATAATTGTTGAGATTTCATTGATACTGAGTGCGAGACCTGTCCCAGCTTGTGCAAACATTTGAAATGTTTGAAAAGTTGGAAATCTCTTCAAGATATCAGTGCAAGCGTCTTCAAATCTCTCATTGTCTCCTGAAATATTGATTAGACTTGCTTTACACAATTGCTATGAATTAAGCCTAGTACAAGTATGAACAGTCGTAAGCAGCGACTACACAATGAACATAAAATTGTTAACATAAATATTATCTTGTTTTATCACCACACCCATGCAAGTTCACTTTTGCCATCTTATGATAAATCAACTTTTCCAACTTCCAAAATACGTAACAAAACCATTCTACATTAAATCTTACTAGATGGCAGTAGAGAGTCATTATTTTATCCAATTGGTTACTAGTCATTTAATTACTGGTGAAAGGGTTAGGGTGACACAACATTAGTACACTGCTAAGCATTTCTAATTTGGAAAATTTACGAATTGCGTGAAAAAAAAAATCACAAATCTACTATGTTATAGCAACTTCTTCTCAAACATATATTTTTAACAACATTTCAATATTTTTAAATATTTGAATCATCTAGGCTTTTCCTGACTGAATAATAATTATCAATTACTCCAATATTCAAAACCACCTTCACCTGCTGTTGCCCCTTGTGGCTCTGGATGTTGCTCAGCTGATTGAGGATCAAATGGAGATGCACCGAGCTTGGGTGGTGGAACATTGGACACTGTCTCCTCTTCCTCAGATTGTGAGAGTGAAGTTGCATCTGTATGAGAAGACGGTTGATACATAAAACACTCCCAAGACGAGTGGCCACTAATATGTACCGACAACACCTAGGATTCAGCGCATTAGCTAAAAGACATGGTATTTTGAATTGTTCAATTCATTGCTGTTAGAAAAAATTCTAGGTTCAGGAATTCCAAAATGCAAGAATTTTTACATTACCTCATGATTATATAATCATAATCTTATTATATTGTGCATTATAATAGATTGGATGGAACCACGACAACAGAGATAACTCTGGTTGATTATCAGATACCGTAAGATGCTGGACTTTTATACAGATGGCAAATATTCTCCAACCAATATTCCCCAACTTAAAGAACACAAATAACCCTGCTAAAACTTAAGAGCTTTTGGATTCAAACCCCATGCCCACCACCTCTAGAGATCTTGGATACAAACCCCTTTATATTGTTAAATATTTAATTCATTTAGGCATTTCTTGTCTGAAGCATCATCAATATCTTTAATATTCAAACCCACCCTCACCTGCTGTTGCCCCTTGTGGCTCTGGATGTTGCTCAGCTGATTGAGGATCAAATGGAGATGCACCGAGCTTGGGTGGTGGAACATTGGACACTGTCTCCTCATCCTCAGATTGTGCGAGTGAAGTTGCATCTGTATGGGAAAAAGGTTGATAAATATAACACGCTAAAAAAAGCCCTACCCAAGCACCCCATTATATGTATCCTGCAACACCTAGAGTACCGTAACGACATAACACTTGTAATTGTTCTACCACGTTTGCTGTTTTTCACTGCACTTGGTTCAGAGGAATTTTTTGCCAAGATTTGGAAAGTATCTGTTACAAGTAAGGATGGATAATATTGAATCATGGTGATCATATAAAGCTGGGATGAAGGAACGTATCGTAACAGAAGTATTGCTTCTTAAGCAGTAGAGTACCTGAAACTAATACTTGTTATCAATTCCCATATCTGACACGAACTCATGACCGGACAAGGAGCCATGGTTTGACATATGATTTTCCTCCCTCAAGATCAAATTGAAAATCACCAATAGTTTAAGGAATTATCAGTAACATGCATTGCCAAGATTGTTTTATTCAAAACTCGAACCATCAAGTCATCTCTGAACAAATCAACAACCAGCATTACCTTGATCAACTCCAGACTTTTTACTCTCAGCTCTCTGTTCAGCCGATCGCCCACTCTGATCACTGCCTGATGTGCCGGGAATATTCGAGCCTGCAAATTAGAAAAAGCGTTATGAAGTCAATTTCAATTTTAAAACTTTTGACAAACTCATTTCAGAATAATTGAATCATTGAAGTATTTAGTATTTTTGATAGCTTATGATTGATATTTTTGGACAAGAAGTGAACCTATGGATTGTTCTAGTATTATGCTGTTGGCTGTTGCTGTTTAATTTTTTTTTCTTGTATTTTTCTCATTATGAAAAAAAAAATAGCTTTCTCTCTAAATACAGAACCAATTGGTTTAGAATTTCTAGTAGTTAAAGATTTTTGTTTTCACTAGTAGTAATTACTTTAATTTATTTTAAAAATTTTTAAGGTTCTATGGGACTTGTTATTATATGAATAATAACAACAACAAAATTGAAAATTGCGTACCTTGTGGCAGTTTTGCATTTGTTGCGATATGGGGGACAGACAAAGATATCGTACCAGTAGTGTGAAAGATCAGACACCCGCACAACTTCGTTTGGCCTTTGTGTGCCTATATTTGAGCCTTATTTTCTTGTTTTTGAAACAAATTACTTTTTAAAATTCGACTTGAGACTGTCGGATATTGATACATGTGGTTAAATGAGGGTCAGATGTAAAAGGGATTGTATTAAATAGGATACGTAGAACAAACTCAGGTCAGTCTGGCTTGCAAATAAAATTATTATCCATACTCAGATACCCATGCACATAACACATAATTCTATGCCCCACCCCCTTTATGACTCTTCATTCTTAACAAAGTCCTAGAAAGTAACCTCTGATATGCAACCTACAACACCTAGAGATTTGAGAAAGATTTATAACGAGTAAAGATGGGTAAATTTACATGACTTATCATGTGAAAAAATGTAGGGCAGAAATAGTGATGCTTTTCGAGCAGTAAAGTACCTGAAACAATTACAAAAATAACAATTCTATACCGGACTGATCTCATGACCTGAAGAGGAGGAGCCATGCTTCAATGAAATGAATTTAGCGACAAAATGCCAGGCTGCGAATTTCTTGAGATGCAATGCAATGAGGAAATAAAGTCCTGTTTTTATTCGAGAGATGTGTCATTGCTTGAATTTTATAAAAAGTAATTTCTTGATGAAAATCTCTATCCATGTGAAAAAATTACCATCGATGCCTGGAAGTGCATATGCGTGAAAAAATTTATTTTCGAAAATGAACATTACAAAGACCAAGCAGAGAACTACAATTAGTGATGCTCATATAGAAAATGTTTAAATCTTGGCTTCGTCAAGTGCTACACCTGATGTACAAAAGATTCAAGTGTAATGCAACAACAGGTGTCAAATTGTCTAACAGAATAACATATTCCAAATCTCTTTATTTTAATTTTACCATTTTTTTCATTAGCTTTACTTTTCGCCACCTTCTGTCTCTCTTGAGCTGGTGATGGACTGCCACCCTTGCTGCTTTCCACCGCACTTGGTTCGGGAGAAATTCTTTCAGAGATTTGAGAAGGATCTGTAACAATAATATTTACATGTTGCGTTATCGTATTACTGCTCACATAAAATCAAGGGAAATGAACGAAAGGAATGTAGCAGAATTGCTTTACATATATTAGCACTTGACGAGAGCAATGTAAATTTGAAAACTACCAATCGTGTGATGAATTATCTGTAAGACGTGCGATGCCGAAACTAGATGTTGCGTGATGGTTGAAAATTTTTAGGGCATGGTAAACTAATAGAGCGTTTGTTATGGAGAAATGTGTAGAAAAAAATATTTAGTAAGAAATACACTTAGATCAGGCGGGATTGGGGGAGATTAGACAGTTCGGTAGCAGGCTGATTTTTCAACATTTTTTCGAATCTCTTCTTCAAACAAGGAGTTAGACAAATAGTTTTATGAGATATTACCATGCTCTTGGAGGACTAGAATTTTCCCCATCAAGATTATTACGTCATAGATGAAAGGATCATTTGAACCGGATATCCGTAACATGCATTGCTAACATAGTTTGATACAAAACTCAAATCATCAAGTCATTTCTCCAAATCCACAACCAGCATTACCTGGATCAACTCCAGTCTCTTTACTCTCAGGTCCCTGTTCAACCGAACTGCCACTGTGATCACTGCCTGATGTGCCGGGAATATCCGAGCCTGCAAAAAAGAAATAAGGCTGCCATACTATGAAAGCATTAGGAGACTTTTACTCTTTATTTATTTCAAAACTTTCTGTGAGCTCTAGGGAATTTGGAACCATTTGGAAAATAAATATTCAAGTTATAGCTCAACATAAGGCCGTTTTGCGCAAAGTTAGGCAATGTAACGGCATTTAATAAATTAACTAATGAATTATCGAATCTATTACACAGCAACAGAAATATGGCTGCCATACTATAAAAGCATTATCAGGTCAATCTCAATTTTAAAATAATACATTTTTTGACAAACTCAAACCGAGTATGATAAAAATACTCGATATTGGGAAGATCAGGTTTTCTGATATTCGTACTGGAGAGAGAAATGTGAGCAACAGTGGGTAGGGGTTATGTAAACATATGTATGTATACATGAACATGGCACATTCAACTGGTTCCCATAGAATTTTTCTTTTTTTCGAAATATATATGAAATTTCTCTCAAGTTTTAAACTATGCCAACTTTCACCAAAATCATTTCAGAATAACTATATAGTTGAAGTATTTAGGATACATGTGCTAAGGAGGTGAATGTTGCACAAATGGAAAACTTTGTTGACAAAAAAACAAAACTTAACTGAATATTGCTCACATCACCTAATCTATAAAAATAGAAATATATAAATCGAACAAGAATTGTTAAAACAAGTTTATGCCAAAGTAAGTCGAGGTGAAGCTTCATACCCAATGGACGCCCGATCCAAGGATAACCGGATAACGACTCCGAGCACCATTTTGTGTGTAACCATGGGAATGGAAGCGAAAGGAAAAATTGGAAAAAATTATGGCCCAACCCTAACCAGATACACATGCTACATTCCGGTGTTCACTATTTTGGTTCATATACTAAGGGAGTGCCAAAGTAGTTACAAACTTAGGAGATATAAAACTAAAGACAGCTTTACTGGGAAAGCAAAAATGTGAGACAGATAATTTTTTTACACCAGCATAATTAGATGATGACTAGATAAGACTAGATAAAAATATTGTAAGGCATGTTAAACAAATAGGGAATTAGGAATAAATAGATCAATGTTTGGAAAAAATATTAAGAGTGGAACAAACTATTTTATAGGGAATGTACTTAGATAAGACCACATTGTTGGATAACAAGTTTGATAACAGACTGAATTTTTTCATCGTAATTTCAAATCTCTTCTCCGAATAAGGAGTTAGATCAGGCACGCAGCCAGGATTTTCAAAAGGGGGGGGGGGGGGGTTCATAATCATAAATTCCCATTGCGGTCTGTAACAGTCTTCGCATTACGCGATCGTTAAAGGGACGTCTTTTCAGCGTATAATGATTATTCTTGTCGCGTGAAATATTCAATCTCTGACAACTACAAAATTCTAAAATGTTTTTATATATTAGTTTAATTGTGTCCAACGTAACTCGCGGTTGCTTCTTCTTACATCAAAATTAAAACATTAGTTCTCTGAAATGCCACGGCGATCGGTGGACATAAAAATATGAGATAAACGGTGTATTTAATTTTAATACGTATTTTTGGAATCTTGCCAACTCGTTATCGCCGTTAGAAAAATCTCAATAACTGATATAAAATCCCGAAAAGTACAATTTTATTTCGTACAATGAAAATGCATATGAAGTATATCGTTAAATCAAAAATACATATTCATCGCCGCGATTACGCCACTTGTTAAAAGAGCCGACGTTTACAACGAAAAATGATTTTTCTGTTGTGCAAAGTAATCAATTCGTGACCGATAAGGGCATATTTAAAATGTCTTACTTTATTAATTTAATTGTCTTCAATTTAACCAGCGTTTGCGTCGACAAAACAAAACAATTTTTCACAATTTACAATTTTAAAATACCTCGGCCATTTGCCGACATAAAAATAAAAATTTGTGGTAACTGCCCGTCGCCTATCATACATTGTTTTGATCCGTATTTTTTCTATTTTGCAAATTCGACAAATTTGAGATGTGCTTGTAACATTGACTCCGTTCAATCGCAATGCTGAAACTCCGATTATTTTTAAAGATAAAACCTCCTGACAAACCCGTAAATCTGCTGTAAATTCTCATGGAGTAAAATTTATTTCAATACAATAAAAATTGATGGATATACTTCGGATTAATTATCTTATATATCATCACAAACCGGGAAAAAATCGCGTTTTCAACCTTGTTTAATGATAACACGAAAATTTCCTACGACAATTTTAAAGTAATGGATAAAAGGCATGCCGCGTTGATGAAAACGAACGGCGATTTTAGCAGAAGGCAATTGCACGTGTTATCGGCAACTTTTTCACTTTTCAGAAAATTCAAAAGGGGGGGGGGGGTTCGATCCCGAAAGCCCCCCTGGCTACGCCACGGGGCTGCATCACTGATAATGGCTGGAGCTGAAGCCAACTTTACATTTTGCTCATATCTTTCATTACCTCTACTTTTCGCTCCATCTGGTCCCTGCCTTGCAGGTGATGGACTACCACCTTTGCTTCTTTCCACTGCGCTTGCTTTGGAAGAATTTTTTCCTGAGATTGGAGAAGCATCTGAAACAAGTAAAGATGGATAATATTTGCAAGACTGATCAAGCAAATTCACATATCGTTTATTCCAACTTCTCACTAAAACCATGTATCGCCCCAGTAAAACCAAATTGGCTTATGTCATATTTCCAGGTTATGAGAAAATCAAACTTCAGTAATTTTCAGAAATTGCATCTGTATGGGAAATAGGTCGATAAATAAAACATTCTTAACAAGGCCCAAGACATACGTAACCTACAATGCCAAAGATTCAGAGAATCAGGAGACATGGTATTTCAAATTATTTGAGTCAGTGCTGTTGGGTCTAGGAATTCCAAAATGCAAGTACTTTGACATTACCTCATATCTAAGCCTATGGACCTTTTCCCGACCTTTGATCCCCGAAAAATTCTTCTTATACTTTACCATTGCAAAATTTTCTGGGCTATTTTAATGGTGCTTTTGCCAGTTAGCTCCTCAGAAATGGGGTATGTGTTTCAAACCATTTTTATGATTCATAGCATTCGACAATCTGTTTTTTAAAAGTACCGGTAAAGAATTTTAGCCTAATCTATAAAAAAACTTATTCTACACTAATTTTTATTACTGCAATTAAATTAAAACTCCTAGAAAGACAGGATGACCATTGAATTATCTAATTTACATTTAAGTTTCCGAAACACAACTGAAAACTACTGAATAAAGTTCAAAAATGCAAAAACGAGGTAATGTTTACGACCACGCTTGAAAATCTGTCTGAGTGAGAAAAGTGTCTGAGCGGATGCGAAAAGGGAGCATTGTTACGTCACTTTTTGCACATTGCTGACTGGCCAATGCCACGAAGTAAACAAGGAAGCCGCTGCTAATGCTTACCGGGAAATAAGGTATTTAATACGTGCAAAAACAAAAGAGGAATTATCATGACATCGACTCAAAGGTGTTTACAGCCTAAATAACACACCACACTTAGTGAACAATCAGCAAAATCGTTATTGGGCTGCATCACTGATAATGGCTATAGAGGCCGGAGCTGGAGCCAACTTTACATTTTGCTCATATCTTTCATTACCTCTACTTTTCGCTCCATCTTGTCCCTGCCTTGCAGGTGATGGACTACCACCTTTGCTTCTTTCCACTGCGCTTGCTTTAGAAGAAATTTTTCCTGAGATTGGAGAAGGATCTGTAACAAGTAAAGATGGATAATATTTACAAGACTGATCAAGCAAATTCACATATCGTTTATTTCAACTTCATACTAAAACCATGTATCGCCTCAGTAAAACCAAATTTAATGGGCTGTAAAGGTAGCAGAGATCTCTTAACAGCAAAAATGATTTCACATTGCCAATATTCCTATTCTAATTTGAATTTCGGGACATTATGGATGAGATAAAAGTATTGAATTGGTTGGAAATACTGCAGATTCCGGTACATCTCTGACAGAACTGCTTGCCATATACGCACCTTGATCAACTCCAGGTTCCTTCGTCGTCAAACTCTCTCCTGCTGTTCTAGAGGTCAATGATGCAGAGAACGATTTGCTGGGATCTGTGATATAAAGGTTGGAAATTTTACCCACAGATAGATACCGTTACCTATGACATAGGATATGATTTGTCATATTTATCCCAGGGAGAGAAAAGCTGATAAGGTGGCTCAAAGACAAACAAATCTAACCCAGATATGCCATCACGAATCCAACTCCACATGAAACTACAAGTAAAAGCCACAACTTGGAATTACAAACTGAGAAATTCAACATGCAACATATTATGATTTATTCGTGGCATAAAATACCCAATTCATTCAAATGTATTCAATTTTGTTCGATGTATTTCGCAGTTGAATCGTTTTATGACAAAAGAAAATTTGTACAACTCCAAAATATACCAACGAAGTTTGCGGGCATAAAAATGTTTGGTAAAGTGCCCGAATATATATTGTTTTGATTCGGATTTTTTTCGTATTTGTATTCGCAATTCTACAAATCTGACTTGTTCTTGCAACACTGACTCTGCTCTATCGCAATGCTGCTATCACTGCTATCATAATTTTCAGGATATCACCGTTAGAGAAAGATTGATAAATATACTTTAAAAAAATTGATTGAATATACTTTACATAAATGATCTTATATCATGTTCTAGAGCAGTGAGACTCATCAGTTTCATTTCAGTATCTTATAAAACATTCCGCAATCAAATACGCAATCAAAATTTTCTTGATTAAACAGCGGAATTATAAAATACCCAATTCATTCAAATCTATTCAATTTTGTTCGATGTATTTCGCAGTTGAATCGTTTTATGACAAAAGAAAATTTGTACAACTCCAAAATATACCAACGCAGTTTGCGGGCATAAAAATGTTTGGTAAAGTGCCCGATTATATATTGTTTTGATTCGGATTTTTTTCGTATTTGTATTCGCAATTCTACAAATCTGACTTGTTCTTGCAACACTGACTCCGCTCTATCGCAATGCTGCTATCACTCATAATATTCTCAGGATATCATCGTTAGAGAAAGATTGATAAATATATTTTAAAAAAATTGATTGAATATACTTTACATAAATGATCTTATATCATGTTCTAGAGCAGTGAGACTCATCAGTTTCATTTCAGTATCTTATAAAACATTCCGCAATCAAATACGCAATCAAAATTTTCTTGATTAAACAACGGAATTATAAAATACTAAAAATTAAACCTGAAACACCTTAAGTTTAGTTTCAGGATGGCCCGCGACACTTTTTTGGTCATTGCAAATGTATAATCGATCAGTTCATCTTACTTATTATATTCCTAGTTTGCCCTTTTTTGAGCTTTAGATTCAGCTTTTCAATCAAGAAAATTTGGATTGCGTATTCACTGTTCACCAATGATTAATGCTTTCAGTTGGTCGAAAGTCGGCGCAATCGCAAGTTATGTTGAACACAATTGAATAAAAAATAGAAAGACAGTTGTCTTGGATTGGATATTACGTGACAAAAAAGTCTGATATCTTGAAGAATGTGCAAACGCGGCGGTCATTTCAGGAATCGATTTTCCTGCCGTCTCAATGGGGGGTATATATGCAAAAAACAATTTTTGTAGGCTTAAAACAGGCCTTGTCCTATTCGCTGGGTAGACTTATTTGCCGGGAAATACGGTATATAATACGTGCAAGAACAAAAGAGGAATTATTATGACATCGACTCAAAGGTGTTTACAGCCTAAATACCACACCACACTTAGTAAACAATCAGCAAAATGCGTTATTATTAATTAACTTTACATTTTGCTCATATCTTTCATTACCTCTACTTTTCGCTCCATATGGTTCCTGTTTTGCAGATGATGGACTATCACCTTTGCTGCTTTCCACTGCGCTTGCTTTGGAAGAACTTTTTCCTGAGATTGGAGAAAGATCTGTAACAAGTAAAGATGGATAATATTTATAAGACTTTTCCTGAGATTGGAGAAGGATCTGTAACAAGTAAAGATGGATAATATTTACAAGACTGATCAAGCAAATTCACATATCGTTCATTTCAACTTCATACTAAAACCATGTATCGCCTCAGTAAAACCAAATTGGCTTATGTCATATTTCCAGGTTATGAGAAAATCAAACTTCAGTAATTTTCAGAAGTTGCATCTGTCTGGGAAATAGGTCGATAAATAAAACATTCTTAACAAGGCCCAAGACATACCGTAACCTACAATGCCAAATATTCAGAGAATCAGGAGACATGGTATTTCAAATTATTTGAGTCAGTGCTGTTGGGTCTAGGAATTCCAAAATGCAAGTACTTTGACATTACTAAGCCTATGGACCTTTTCCCGACTTTTGATCCCCGAAAAATTCTTCCTATACTTTGACACTGCAAAATTTTCTGGGTTATTTTAATGGTGCTTTTGCGAGTTAGCGCCTGAGAAATGGGGTATGTGTTTCAAACCATTTTTATGATTCATAGCATACAACAATCTGTTTTTTAAAAGAACCGGTAAAGAATTTTAGCCTAGTCTATCACAGCTATTTCTACACTAATTTTTATTACTGCAATTAAATTAAAACTCCTAGGAAGACAGGATGACCATTGAATTATCTGATTTACATTTTAAGTTTCCGAAACACAACTGAAAACTAACGAATAGAGTTCAAAAATGCGAAAACGAGGTAATGTTTACGACCACGCTTGAAAATCTGTCTGAGTGAGAAAAGTGTCTGAGCGGATGCGAAAAGGGAGCATTGTTACGTCACTTTTTGCATCTTGCTGACTGGCCAATGCAACGAAGGAAACAAGGAAGCCGATGCTAATGCTTACCGGGAAAAAAGGTATATAATACGTGCAAAAACAAAAGAGGAATTATCATGACATCGACTCAAAGGTGTTTACAGCCTAAAAAACCACTTTGGGTAAACAATCAGCAAAATGCGATATTGGGCCGCATCACTAATAATGGCTATAGAGCCCGGTGCCGGAGCCAACTTTACATTTTGCTCATATCTTTCATTACCTCTACTTTTCGCTCCATCTGGTCCCTGTCTTGCAGGTGATGGACTACCACCTTTGCTGCTTTCCACTGCGCTTGCTTTGGAAGAACTTTTTTCTGAGATTTGAGAGGGATCTGTAACAAGTAAAGATGGATAATATTTACAAGACTGATCAAGCAAATTCACATATCGTTCATTTCAACTTCATACTAAAACCATGTATCGCCTCAGTAAAACCAAATTGGCTTATGTCATATTTCCAGGTTATGAGAAAATCAAACTTCAGTAATTTTCAGAAATTGCATCTGTCTGGGAAATAGGTCGATAAATGAAACATTCTTAACAAGGCCCAAGACATACCGTAACCTACAATGCCAAATATTCAGAGAATCAGGAGACATGGTATTTCAAATTATTTGAGTCAGTGCTGTTGGGTCTAGGAATTCCAAAATGCAAGTACTATGACATTACTAAGCCTATGGACCTTTTCCCGACTTTTGATCCCCGAAAAATTCTTCCTATACTTTAACACTGCAAAATTTTCTGGGTTATTTTAATGGTGCTTTTGCGAGTTAGCGCCTGAGAAATGGGGTATGTGTTTCAAACCATTTTTATGATTCATAGCATACGACAATCTGTTTTTTAAAAGAACCGGTAAAGAATTTTAGCCTAGTCTATCACAGCTATTTCTACACTAATTTTTATTACTGCAATTAAATTAAAACTCCCAGGAAGACAGGATGACCATTGAATTATCTGATTTACATTTTAAGTTTCCGAAACACAACTGAAAACTAACGAATAGAGTTCAAAAATGCGAAAACGAGGTAATGTTTACGACCACGCTTGAAAATCTGTCTGAGTGAGAAAAGTGTCTGAGCGGATGCGAAAAGGGAGCATTGTTACGTCACTTTTTGCATCTTGCTGACTGGCCAATGCAACGAAGGAAACAAGGAAGCCGATGCTAATGCTTACCGGGGCAAAAGGTATATAATACGTGCAAAAACAAAAGAGGAATTATCATGACATCGACTCAAAGGTGTTTACAGCCTAAAAAAACACTTTGGGTAAACAATCAGCAAAATGCGATATTGGGCCGCATCACTAATAATGGCTATAGAGCCCGGTGCCGGAGCCAACTTTACATTTTGCTCATATCTTTCATTACCTCTACTTTTCGCTCCATCTGGTCCCTGTCTTGCAGGTGATGGACTACCACCTTTGCTGCTTTCCACTGCGCTTGCTTTGGAAGAACTTTTTTCTGAGATTTGAGAGGGATCTGTAACAAGTAAAGATGGATAATATTTACAAGACTTTTCCTGAGATTGTGGAAGGATCTGAAACAAGTAAAGATGGATAATATTTACGAGACTGATCAAGCAAATTCACATATCGTTCATTCCAACTTCTCACTAAAACCATGTTTCGCCTCAGTAAAACCGAATTGGCTTATGTCATACTTCCAGGTTTTGAGATAATCAAACCTCAGTAATTTTCAGAAATTGCATCTGTATGGGAAATAGGTCGATGAATAAAACATTCTTAACAAGGCCCAAGACATACCGTAACCTACAATGCCAAATATTCAGAGAATCAGGAGACATGGTATTTCAAATTATTTGAGTCAGTGCTGTTGGGTTCAGGAATTCCAAAATGCAAGTACTTTGACATAACTAAGCCTATGGACCTTTTCCCGACCTTTGATCCCCGAAAAATTCTTCCTATACTTTAACACTGCAAAATTTTCTGGGCTATTTTAATGGTGCTTTTGCGAGTTAGCGCCTCAGAAATGGGGTATGTGTTTCAAACCATTTTTATGATTCATAGCATACGACAATCTGTTTTTTAAAAGTACCGGTAAAGAATTTTAGCCTAGTCTATCACAGCTATTTCTACACTAATTTTTATTACTGCAATTGAATTAAAACTCCTAGGAAGACAGGGTGACCATTGAATTATCTGATCTATATTTAAGTTTCCGAAACACAACTGAAAACTAACGAATAGAGTTCAAAAATGCGAAAACGAGGTAATGTTTATGACCACGCTTGAAAATCTGTCTGAGTGAGAAAAGTGTCTGAGCGGATGCGAAAAGGGAGCATTGTTACGTCACTTTTTGCATCTTGCTGACTGGCCAATACCACGAAGTAAACAAGGAAGCCGATGCTAATGCTTACCGGGAAAAAAGGTATATAATACGTGCAAAAACAAAAGAGGAAATATCATGACATCGACTCAAAGGTGTTTACAGCCTAAAAAACCACACTTGGTGAACAATCAGCAAAATCGTTATTGGGCTGCATCACTGATAATGGCTATAGAGGCCGGAGCCGGAGCCAACTTTCCATTTTGCTCATATCTTTCATTACCTCTACTTTTCGCTCCATCTGGTTCCTGTCTTGCAGGTGATCGACTACCACCTTTGCTGCTTTCCACTGCGCTTGCTTTGGAAGAAATTTTCCCTGAGATTGGAGAGGGATCTGTAACAAGTGAAGATGGATAATATTTACGAGACTGATCAAGCAAATTAACATATCGTTCATTTCAACTTCATACTAAAACCATGTATCGCCTCAGTAAAACCAAATTGGCTTATGTCATATTTCCAGGTTATGAGAAAATCAAACTTCAGTAATTTTCAGAAATTGCATCTGTCTGGGAAATAGGTCGATAAATAAAACATTCTTAACAAGGCCCAAGACATACCGTAACTTACAATGCCAAATATTCAGAGAATCAGGAGACATGGTATTTCAAAATATTTGAGTCAGTGCTGTTGGGTTTAGGAATTCCAAAATGCAAGTACTTTGACATTACTAAGCCTATGGACCTTTTCCTGACCTTTGATCCCCGAAAAATTCTTCCTATACTTTAACACTGCAAAATTTCTGGGCTATTTTAATGGTGCTTTTGCGAGTTAGCGCCTGAGAAATGGTGTTTCAAACCATTTTAATGATTCATAGCATACAACAATCTGTTTTTTAAAAGTACCGGTAAAGAATTTTAGCCTAGTCTATCACAGCTATTTCTACACTAATTTTTATTACTGCAATTAAATTAAAACTGTTAGGAAGACAGGATGACCATTGAATTATCTGATTTACATTTACCGTAAGTTTCCGAAACACAACTGAAAACTAACGAATAGAGTTCAAAAATGCAAAAACGAGGTAACGTTTACGACCACGCTTGAAAATCTGTCTAAGTGAGAAAAGTGTCTGAGCAGATGCGAAAAGGGAGCATTGTTACGTCACTTTTTGCATCTTTCTGACTGGCCAATGCCACGAAGTAAACAAGGAAGCCGCTGCTGATGCTTACCGGGAAATAAGGTATATAATACGTGCAAAAACAAAAGAGGAATTATCATGACATCGACTCAAAGGTGTTTACAGCCTAAATAACCACACTTAGTGAACAATCAGCAAAATGCGTTATTGGGCTGCATCACTGATAATGGCTATAGAGCCCGTAGCCGGAGCTGGAGCCAACTTTACATTTTGCTCATATCTTTCATTACCTCTACTTTTCGCTCCATCTTGTCCCTGCCTTGCAGGTGATGGACTACCACCTTTGCTTCTTTCCACTGCGCTTGCTTTAGAAGAAATTTTTCCTGAGATTGGAGAAGGATCTGTAACAAGTAAAGATGGATAATATTTACAAGACTGATCAAGCAAATTCACATATCGTTTATTTCAACTTCATACTAAAACCATGTATCGCCTCAGTAAAACCAAATTTAATGGGCTGTAAAGGTAGCAGAGATCTCTTAACAGCAAAAATGATTTCACATTGCCAATATTCCTATTCTAATTTGAACTTCGGGATATTATGGATGAGATAAAAGTAATGAATTGGTTGGAAATACTGCAGATTCCGATACATCTCTGACAGAACTGTTTGCCATATACGCACCTTGATCAACTCCAGGTTCCTTCGTCGTCAAACTCTCTCCTCCTGTACTAGAAGCCAACGATGCAGAGAATGATTTGCTGGGATCTGTGATATAAAGGTTGGAAATTTTAACAACAAATAGATACCGTTACCTATGACATAGGATATGATTTGTCATATTTATCCCAGGGAGAGGAAAGCTGATAAGGTGGCTTAAAGACAAACAAATCTAACCCAGATATGCTATCACGAATCCAACTGCACATGAAACTACAAGTAAAAGCCACAACTTGGAATTGCAAACTGAGAAATACCAGGAATTTTGTAAAGTGCTTTACAGTTGAGAAGTACCGGTAACCATTCCGGAATAACCGGACCTAACTTAATTAATATTTTTCAATTGTAAACGTTGCAGTTGTCACTTACGCATAAGAACAAATGATGTTTATCATGATACTCACCCATTTCGAGCAAACTTGTTTAATTCCTTGAATGTTTTGAAAAATATTAGCAAGATTGTGAGATATTTAAGATAAACTGCAAAAACAGAGAAAATTTTTTGAATGTTCTACCTGACCATAAAAGTTTGGCTCAAGGAATGACGAATAGGTTATAAAACGCTAATTCATTCCATTCTCTCTAAACAAGGTAGCCACTGAGATTTCCTAAGTTGCAATGACAACATTGATTAGGTTATTGTTCCAACCGCAAGCCATTTGGAAGAAAAAATTTTTTTCATCAAACGGTATCGTTAACTGTTAGATCATCGTGCCGACCAAACCAATATAATTTAATATTTAAAAAAAAATAATGACATCTGGTCCAGGTCATAAATTTAGTCGCAATATGTGTCACACCTAACGAAACTATGCTATAAAGATTAATTATAAAAATATATCGAAAATTGCATCAGCCCTCGGCTCAATTTCCAACATGCAATGTGGCCCCGAAAGCCTCATAGCTTGACAATTGACTATTCAGAGCCTGCGAGTTTGAACCTCTGACATACCCGATCTAACGTTATCGTTAACCATTTGACCTGACATGGGCAAACTGAGGCCCGCGGGCAAATCCGGCCCGTTGGGTAATTTGATCTGACCCGCCTGATGCAGCAGCGACCAAAGTAAAACCAAATTTTGAGTTGAAAATAGCTCAAGGAATATGTTGACCTTGCGATTAAATTTACCTAGTTTTGGCCGAGGCTTCTTGTTTGCAATTTTTGCTTTGTAACACTGCAAATATTGTCCATAAAATGTTAACCTTTTTATGTCACACTAACATGACGCGCCAGTCTGAGTGGTTAAAATTTTGGCCCTCGGTCCGAGAACCTTTGCCTCCATTACGCCGTCGCGCTGACCAAAGCATGAAATTCCAGATTTTGTCATGCAAGAAATCACAGATAATTTAGCCAGACAAAGACAAATTCTTATACATAAAAACAGAATTTCCAAAGCTGGAATACGTTGACCCCTGGGAGTCTGTGATGACTGAACATGGGGTCCGCAACTATATGAAGAGTCTGATTAATCTTTAATAAGTGATTTCAATATCACTCAATTTCTACATACTTTTATTGTTCCATTTATTCGATTGAATCTATATATATTCATATAGGAATAAATTTTTTACATGTAATAAAAATTCGAACTTATATTATGTATCATGATATAACTTACTTGTACAGTTGAATATTAAACTGGTACAATATGTGTAATCTTTACATTCAGTTTTACCTTACCCTTGACAATCATGACACCGCAAATCTGTTTTTATTATATTTTCAGGATTATTCCATATAATTTACTCGTGTTGTACTAATATTTATATATATTCACTGTGCTCTCTTTACTCCTGCCTAAATAGGATGCACTATTCCTTACAACATATGGGCACTGAAATTATACAGTGGCAATACTTAGTTACCCATGGTTTTTATTTTTTATATTGGCAAATAAGACAAGTTAATTTATGGATCAATCCAATCTGATTATGCGATATTTGAGATATGATTATAATTGCAGTCTGCAATTCTAAATGCCATTATTCTTCACTTATTTCAATATTATCACACATTCCATTTGTATTCAAAGCTGCTTTACACTAATACTATTATTAAGCTGAAATTGCTATTTCCATAGATTTTTTAAAAAGTCAATGATGTATTCTGAATTTCAGATTCGAAAATATTTTTTAGAATGCATTCAAAATAGTCAAATACTCGGTTATGGCCACCCCTACTCACCATAATATATAGTTCATGTTATGATAAAAAATATAATTAGTGTGCAATCCTAAATGCCATGCTTTTCTTAAGCTGATGTTTCTTTCATAGCATACAACTTTTATTTAGCTATCGACTGTTAACCTATTTAATTTGTTCTAACTTATTCCTACTGTACTTGTTTTTCAGTTGCTGAGCTATCACTATAATAACCACATATGTTTGATCACTGATCCATCGCTTAAATACTGTATTTGATAAGTGATATCTTTTGAGTGCCTTTATCGTGTTAACATCTTTGCAAATTTTCCTCACATACTTATCCTGCCAGTCCTACACCTCATCCTGATTAGCTCCGTTTGATTATCACTTTGGCACATTTACATATAAAATTGCTAAAATTGAGTACGCCCGATTCTCTTTGAACTGAACTATAATAGATCCGGGAGGGTGCAAAAATCGTTATCCTATGCCCACTAGAAGTACAAAACTACACAAGACCCCGGGATAGGTTTACATTAAAGCCTATATTCTATCTTATACGTTCCAGGTAATTATTTGTATTTCTAGTAAAAATTCTATCTATCCCCGTTCACATTTCAAAATCTATTTTCTTAACCTCACTTTGTATGTTATTGCTATGAACCAATGCTAAAGTTAGGACCCCAAGACCCCTCCCTGTTCATGAATTTCAAGACTCATACACTTCACCAAGGGGTTCAGCTTTTATCAGTAAAAAAAATTCCTCAGCATATGATATAATTCAAGTTATGATAATAAATATGACTATCAAGTATTAATGCCCAATGAATATATGGAGGCAATTAGTCTACCAAATAATCCAGTTCAACATTTCACTGCTATGCATAATACCTTTCTTGCCTATACATGTCTGTGATGAAAAAATTTCCACCATATTTGTATTCTTCATTGATTATCTGAATGGCTACAATGTACCTAGTATCTTGACAATGAGTAAGCATCTTTTGCATAAGTTGCCAAATGAAGTAATCCTGTACTTGACCATAACTTTTCATGAATTTCAATCTTCCTCAACTTTCTCTCCTTCCAACACCCAAGCACATACCATCGATCTGTCATCAGCTGATATTTTGATGAGAAAATTCAATATACCGGTACTCATTATTAGATGTCAGTATTTCATAGACAGTCTTTTGTAATAGAGAAAAAAATTTCAGTGGTTAAGGGATCGAACCAGAACTATACCTATCCTATAATACTCAACCGAATCAGGTACAAAGCTCTAGGATTTTATACCTGAACTTGAAAATGTCTTGTAAAAAAATGTCTTGTAAAAAACTAGGGTCTGGTATAGTTTAGCATCACATGCACTTCTAGTTGGACTGGCTGAAAACTTTTTGCATATGTCATTCCCAACCCCCACATGACTACCGGTATGTCACCAAAAAATTATGTTACTATGACACAACAGTGACGTAATAAAGCCCTTCAAATTATCTCACTGCAACATTTAAAGAAATTGTAGTCGTCAGTGAGTTCGTTATCCAGTACGGCACACTATACAGATCGGATGACATTGTCCCGTTCCAGATAAACCCATTTTACAGATGACCAAACACCCTCCTTTAGGAGACGTCTGGACATTGTTGTCCCTCGATATCGGTAATAATACAGTATAATGAAGTTGCGCAAAATACTACAAAGAAGCGCAATCTAATACCTAACTCATCATTGAATTCCTTGGGAAAAAATAATCCGATTTACAGAAGGAAAATTTTTTTTACTGTGGCATTCGAGAGTTTTTAGCAAAAAACAGCAATTTTGTTCACGTGACAGCCGCGATTAATTTAGATTATTATCGAGACAAGCATGGCGCGATATGAATCATCTAACGTGGTCCCAGACGCCACTTCGTTTGTGAGCAACATGGAGTGTTTGTTTTATTGAGCCAAATGGAGGGAAATTCTTGGAATTTGGATAGTGTGCTGTACTGTTATCGGTTGCTCAATTCGGCAATCGTAGCTATACTTTGGCTAATGACGGGATTGTGACATCGCAGTGACATAATTTCTGGGTGACATAGTCAGATGGGGTTTAGGAATAACATATGCAAAGTCTTTTATGCTTGCCCACCGGAAGTACTTGTGGTACTAAACTATACTAGATCCAAAAACTAGGTTATCGTAAAAATGCATAACTTCGGACAAAAATTTTAAACGACCAGATTTCGTCTAAAAAGCGCCATATATTGTCGAATCCAATTTTAATAGCTGGCGCTGTTATATGAACATCTTTTTTCTATTGTTGCATTATTGATTTTTTGCTAAAAAAACAGGAAATTTTTGAAAAATGACTGTCCGCTATTCAAGGGCGCAGAGCGTCGTTTCTACTTAAGCCACCCTCATCAATACACCATCATTCGGTAGAAGCCGATAACAATGTATATAATTTATCGGAGTGATCGCAAGCTGTTGTCGAAATTAGACCTAAAATTCTGATGTATAATTTCTGTAAAAATAATGAGATTCCACGCTGCGTCGAAAGTTACGTCAATCTCACATGAATCATTTTTCGCTCACTTCTGAGACGACGTCACACTGCAACACGAAAATGAAATTTGACGTCCGACACAACGGCGCCAAAATGACAATTTCCTTTTAGATATAGACGGCGATCCAGTGTAATAATTTTGTTCGGTCCATGTGTGAATATGTGCCAAAATCATATTAAATAGAATATATAATTTTCGATTACTTAATAAATGACATGAAAATTGAAAACAAAAAAACTAGAGAAATTTAAACGTCCATGGCACTGTCTACTGAATTGAACAATTATTCTATGTTTGGAAGTCGAAATGACAGTTATTGAATGGAGCCTGGGTGAATTTTATTTAAAGTGAAAAATGCATTTAATTTCTAACAAAAACCCCGGGGCCTAATCCCAATGTTAATTAACAAGATTAAATTGAAGACTAAACTTTACCACTGCGTTCGCCATATGTTTGATATAAATTTATTATATATAAATATAACAGCGTAACATCAGAAAAGCTATCTGTCGAAAATATTGATATTTCAAAATTAAAATATTTCATTGTAGATTAAAACGATTTGCATCAGATTAATTTGCCTATGTTCTTTCTTGATTGGAATGACTAGCGTCTTATGAGACTGATCTGACCTTACGAAAATCACAAAGAAATGAAAGGAATGTAAACATAGCATGATGAAAATTCCAATTAATGCATTTTCATTGTGACATTGAGAGGTTAGGTTACGACGCCAATCTTTATGCAATGACATGATCTCTATACGTCGCGGTTACGCAGTGAAGAAAAAGACTGTCCGAAGTTAGGTGAGGGCTAATGCTGTAATGGCCAGATGTAAAAAAAATAGATGTTTCGACGGGCCTGAAAATTGCAGGGGGTCTAATATAACCGCATGAATGTTTTACCGAGCAATTTTGGCAATGTTTAGACAATAGGTGATCGAGTTATTGATGAAAATAAGGTCATTTTGTCCGAAGTTAGGCATTTTACGGTACCCGGTAATTCTCCAACAGTCAGCCCTTTGGTACACCATTTCATAAATGTCAGTCTCATATAACTTACGTACGATAGGATATGTACACCAAGATGGCGGAAACCGGAGCGTGGTATATGTACCAGGTTAGGGTTAGGGCATAATTTCAGATACGAATACTGGTACCACGGGAGTCACTTGGCTGGTGCCCGAACTTGTAATAGAACTAAAACGAGGAAGATTTGAATAAAATTATAGCCTAAACCTAACTTGGTACCGGTACCGTACACATACTACGTTCCGGTGTCCGCTATCTCGGTTCACATACTGCGGGAATACCCATATCGCTGTCCCCAGTCTATACCGAATAACTTTGCGTATACTGTTCTATATTTTTATTATATCAATATATTTGGAAACGAACACGAAAGAACTTTTTTTGTCTCAAGAACGTCAATTATTCTTTTCTTCTCGACTGGAACAACTGTGTGTGAGAACGTATTATCTTGCGGTACTCGACGAAGAACAGTGAAAGAAGTTATTTTGTCTATATGGCAGTTCAATGGATCTCTACAGAGAAGGCAAGTCAAATGTCGATTGTGACATTTGAATTCCCTTAACCTGCTGCCTACGTCAATACATGGCATATCAATAGTTGGAATGGTAAGTGTCCCCATTCCTAACCTGCTATAAAATTGCTCTAAGGGCAGTAAGGCCTCTACAATGGAGGAAATTCAAGTAGCGAAATGCTTGCCCGAAGCCTTGTTTGGAGTGAAGTTGCGAACAACACATGATAATGAATTAGTGCATAAAAACAACAATATTTAATCTGTTCAACATGAAAACAGAAAATCGTAGTTTATCCTCCTGCAATAAATACTTGAACTAAACTACCTAGAGGTTTGATTCATATCATATTCATTCATTTCAAACTCCTAACCCGACCTAGGAAGACTGTCCCTAGACACAGTAAATCTCATCATAGGTCTGAGTCTAATATTCATTGGTTTGGAAATAAATGTTCAGTCGTTTTACTTCTCTTTCTATCGAAACGTACGTACACCTCGCTCAGGCAGAAAGCTATTTCCCCCCTAAGCTATTCATCCGTAACAGCAAGGTCAATCATAGTCCTGAGTCTGACTGAGATTGGCAAACTCAAATATTTATTGATCTGGAATTAAAATTTCTTAACCATTCCTAACCCTAAGCGGATGATTACTAAGTTTTTATTTTAAAACGTGGCAAGGTGTTTTTCTCAAATGTCACATTCTTGCATGCATCAGTGGTGGGGGCTTACTACAAAATAACCATTATATCTAAGAAGCTACTCTTTTAAGCGACTGAAATTTTTCTGGTTGTCTATACATAAATGACACGTTGCATGAACTTTCCAACATAGATGATTATTAACCTATTACAACAAGATCAGGTCCAAGGTTGTCAGCCACGCAGGTCACACTAATTTTTTTGCATCGTTCGCGGGCCACAATAGTGCCAAGAATAGGTAAACAGTGCAATACAAAATAAACACCTTCATTGTCCAAACACATTGATCAGTATTTAACATTTATGAAGTTGAAACATGCAAAAACCAACAAAAAACTCACTAAAACTTGCAAAAATCTTACCATATCTACATTTAGTGTAAGATTTCAAACATTTCATAACGGAGAAAGTGTCATAATGAGAAAATGCTGTTTTAGACTGTCATCGACACAACTTGCAGACATATCAATTTAGCATTGTGCTATTTTACCTCCCATATTCAGTCTATAATCTGTCTGAAATGGTCAAGTTTCTTTTGAAACTTACATATAACTGCAGATTGATTAATTACCGAATTTCACCCAATTTGAGATACAGGAAGGCTATTACTAAAATTCTGACATATGGGCAGAATTTTTTGTAATACTGTTAGGATGGAATAAAAAAAATGATAAAGGGATCCTTAACTGAGTAAAAGCAGGGCAAAATCTTATTCCCTTGCTATGGCAGTTCATACCTATTCTAAAAAGGGCACAAGCTGACAAATGATAAATACAACCATACGACCCTAAATTCATACTTAAACAGCTCTATGCAATGGAGATCATAAAAATTACAATGAGAACCATATAACCATAACTTGCTGACTATACATGGCAGCCAAATTGCCTTCTACAGAGGGGCCAATCAACTGGTGATTGGAGTCATAATCATTTTTTAACCTGCCTTTTCCAGCGATGGAGAAAACTCTGAATCTGAAATTCCCATGCAATGTCTCCTCAAATAATCGCCGCGAACAAGCCTCTTAAAACAGTTGACTTTATCAGTAAACAATGAGTTTCTGTTGCTCAAAATATCCATTTTGTGACCGATAAGAGCATTTTTTCATACTAATTTGGCTGCACAAAACTCAGAGATGCGAGGACTTAGACAAAACAAAAGCACTCTACTATATCAAGGAAATCTGCGAAAATAATAATGCAAGATAAACTGCCTGATTATATTTAGTTTCGATACGTATTCATGCTATCTTTCAAATTTCTTATCGCCGTTACAAAAATTATCGATATCTGTTATAAAATCCGATAGAATAAAATTCAATTCAATACTCTAAATTCTAAAATACCACGTCAATCTGCATATATAAAGTAGGCGGTAAAGTGCCTAATTATATCTAGTATTGATTTGTAGTTGAGCGATCTTGCGAGTTCGAGCTGTTATTGCAACACTGACTCCGATTTATCTCAGAAATGACGGTAATTAAAATATTGCTTCTGTCTATATGGCAGTCCAATGGATCTCTACAGAGAAGGCAAGTCAAATGTCGATTGTGACATTTGAATTTCCTTGACATGCTGCCTACGTCAATACATGGCATATCAATAGTTGGAATGGTAAGTGTCCTCATTTCCAACCTGCTATAAAATTGCTCTAAGGGCAGTAAGGCCTCTACAATGGAGGAAATTCAAGTAGCGAAATGCTTGCCCGAAGCCTTGTTTGAAGTGAAGTTGCGAACAACACATGATAATGAATCAGTGCGTGAAAACAACAATATTTAACCTGTTCAACATGAAAACAGAAAACCGTAGTTTATCCTCATGCAATAAATACTTGAACTAAACTACCTAGAGGTTTGATTCATATCACATTCATTTATTTCAAACTCCAAACCCAACCCGAGAAGACTGTTCCTAGACACAGTAAGTCTCATCATAGGTCTGAGTCTAATATTCATTGGTTTGGAAATAAATGTTCAGTCGTTTTACTTCTCTTTCTACTTTCTACCGCAACGCCTCACACGTACACCTCGCTCAGGCAGAAAGCTATTTCCCCCCTAAGCTATTCATCCGTAACAGCAAGGTCAATCATAGTCCTGAGTCTGACTGAGATTGGCGAACTCAAATATTTATTGGTCTGGAATTCAAATTTCTTAACCATTCCTAACCCTAAGCGGATAATTACTAAGTTTTTATTTTAAAACGTGGCAAGGTGTTTTTCTCAAATGTCACATTTTTGCATGCATCAGTGGTGGGGGCTTACTACAAAATAACCATTATATCTAAGAAGCTACTCTTTAAGAGACCGAAATATTTCTGGTTGTCTATACATAAATGATACGCTGCATGAACTTTCCAACATAGATGATTATTAACCTATAACAACAAGATCAGGTCCAAGGTTGTCAGCCACGCAGGTCACACTAATTTTTGTTGCATCGTTCGCGGGCCACAATAGTGCCAAGAATAGGTAAACAGTGCAATACAAAAATAAACACCTCCATTGTCCAAACACATTGATCAGTATTTAACATTTATGAAGTTGAAACATGCAAAAACCAACAAAAAACTCACTAAAACCTGCAAAAATCTTACTCTATCTACATTTAGTGTAAGATTTCAAACATTTCATAACGGAGAAAGTGTCATAGGGAGAAAATGCTGTTTTAGACTGTCATCGACACAACTTGCAGACATATCAATTAAGCATTGTGGTATTTTACCTCCCATATTCAGTCTATAATCTGTCTGAAATGGTCAGCTTTCTTTTGAAACTTACATATAACTGCAGAATAGTTGATTACCGAATTTCATCTAATTTAGATACAAGAAGGCTATTACTAAAATTCTGACATATGGGCAGAATTTTTTGTAATACTGTTAGGATGGAATAAAAAAAAATGATAAAAGGATCCTTAACTGGGTAAAAGCAGAGCATACTATTCTTCCCTTGCTATGGCAGTCCAAAACTACTCTACCTAGGGCGCAGGCTGACAAATGAGACCATAAATTCCTACTTAAACAGCAATGAATATCATAAAAATTACAATGAGAACCATATAACCATATTTCTACACATAACTTGCTGTCTACATGGCAGCCTAATTGCCCTCTACAGAAAGGTCAATCAAATGGTGGTTGTAGTCATATTCATTTTTTTAACCTGCCTTTCCAGCGATGAAGGAAACTCAATTAGCTAAGCCTTGTTTGGAGTGAAATTGCAAACGACACATCACAAACAATCAGTGCATAAATACAACAATATTGATATTTTGTTTAACAATACAACAGTAAATTATTTTCCAGAATTTAAGTTTTCATGGGAACCCTACATTACTTTCATGCAACAAATACTTGAACTGAACTACCTAGTGTTTTGATTCATATTTTTACAACGTTTTTCAAGCTCCATTGGTCTGGAACTAAACGTTCAGTCGTTTTTCTTTGTTGAATGCGACCCGGTCAGCTTTCTACGTTAATTTCTCATACAAACATCTGGCTCAGACAGAAAGCTATATATTTAAATCCTATACTATACTTTCACTTGATGAGCACATTATTAACTATACAATAGCGAGAATGCAACTTGCGCATAACACTAGCTGAGTATCCATTAAAGATTTGACTGATTAGATTACTTCTTATGCGTAGTGAGGGGAATAAAGGATTCCAAAATAGAACAAGGTATTTTTACCTAATTTCTTACACCCTGGGTGAGGTGGTGGCCATGGTTTATTATAGAGGCCTCATCTTCAACTACCGTTTGAACCATTGAGTTACAGTTTAGCTTTGAATGTTGGATTTTGGGCAATGATATGGGAATTCGTGATATGGGAAGGTTTTATCACATTCACGAATGACTCAAACTCGAATAAATAGAAAATAAAAACCGCGATTTTATATATCCGGTTAAAAACTGTTTTTACGATGTTTTTTGCGCTTTTCCCCTACGAACAAGGCTTTGTACAAGAAGCTACTGCTTAGTGAAGGGCTACTATATTTTGAAGGCAACATTCCGTTCAGCATTGTCTACCCAATAAATGACACCTTGGGTGAGGTGGTGGGTATTGGGGTTGAACCAAAATTTTCAAACTGAGATGCCAACAATGCCAAATGCAAGCAGCCATTGTTATCTAACGCTAGGTCTGTGTTTATTTTTTTGCCGAATCCCTATTTAATTTGGGAGCTTCCGTCGAACCCTGAAGTTTTGAACAATAAAAGCCAGGAACACAGCCAGAAATTTATAACACGGAAGATAAATTTGTGCAAGGTTATGGAAAACACAACCGCCTTCGATTGATTGACAGAGTAGAAATTTATTGCGTCATAATCATAGTTTTAAGGGTTAAATTTGAACACAAATAGTCCCAAGAGGTACCCCGAGCTGTACTTGCAACACTGACTCCGCTTTATCTCAGAAATTTTGCGGTACTCTGCAAAATGACGGTAATTAAAAGATTGCTTCCGTCTATATGGCAGTCCAATGGATCTCCACAGAGAAGGCAAGTAAAATGTCGATTGGGTCATTTGAATTCCCTTGACAAGCTGCCTACATCAATACATGACATATCAATAGTTGGAATGGTAAGTGTCCCTTTTCCTAACCTGCTGTCTATAACATTGCCAATAAGGCCTCTACAATCATACAATGGAGGAAATTCAAATAGCGAACTGCGTGTTCGAATCCTTGTTTGGAGTGAAGTTGCAAACAACACATGACAAATATTAGTGCGTGAAAACAACAATATTTAACCTGTTCAACAATGAAACAGAAAATCGTAGTTTATCCTCATGCAATAAATACTTGAAATAAACCACCTAGAGGTTTGATTCATATCACATTCATTTATTTCAAACTCCTAACCCGACCTAGGAAGACTGTTCCTAGATACAGTAAGTCTAATCATAGGTCTGAGTCTAATATTCATTGGTATAGAAATGAATGTTCAGTCGTTTTACTTCTCTTTCTACCGCAACGCCTCACACGTACACCTCGCTCAGGCAGAAAGCTATTTCCCCCCTAAGCTATCCATCCGTAACAGCAAGGTCAATCATAGTCCTGAGTCTGGCTGAGATTGCCGAACTCAAATATTCATTGGTCTGGAATTCAAATTTCTTAACCATTCCTAACCCTAAGTGGATAATTACTAAGTTTTTATTTTGAAACGTGGCAAGGTGTTTTTCTCAAATGTCACATTTTTGAATGCAAAAGTGGTGGGGGCTTACTACAAAATAACCATTATATCTAAGAAGCTACTCTTTAAGAGACCGAAATATTTCTGGTTGTCTATACATAAATGACACGCTGCATGAACTTTCCAACATAGATGATTATTAACCTATAACAACTAGATCAGGTCCAAGGTTGTCAGCCACGCAGGTCACACTAATTTTTTTGCATCGTTCGCGGGCCACAATAGTGCCAAGAATAGGTAAACAGTGCAATACAAAATAAACACCTTCATTGTCCAAACACATTGATCAGTATTTAACATTTATGAAGTTGAAACATACAAAAACCAACAAAAAACTCACTAAAACCTGCAAAAATCTTACTCTATCTACATTTAGTGTAAGATTTCAAACATTTCATAACGAAGAAAATGTCATAGGGAGAAAATGCTGTTTTAGACTGTCATCAACACAACTTGCAGACATATCAATTAAGCATTGTGGTATTTTACCTCCCATATTCAGTCTATAATCTGTCTGAAATGGTCAGCTTTCTTTTGAAACTTACATATAACTGCAGAATAGTTGATTACCGAATTTCACCCAATTTAGATACAGGAAGGCTATTACTAAAATTCTAACATATGGGCAGAATTTTTTGTAATACTGTTAGGATGGAATAAAAAAAATGATAAAGGGATCCTTAACTGAGTAAAAGCAGGGCAAAATCTTATTCCCTTGTTATAGCAGTCCAAAACTACTCTACCTGGGGCGCAGGCTGACAAATGAGACCATAAATTCCTACTTAAACAGCAATGAATATCATAAAAATTACAATGAGAACCATATAACCATATCTCTACACATAACTTGCTGTCTACATGGCAGCCTAATTGCCCTCTACAGAAAGGTCAATCAAATGGTGGTTGTAGTCATATTCATTTTTTCAACCTGCCTTTCCAGCGATGAAGGAAACTCAAATAGCTAAGCCTTGTTTGGAGTGAAATTGCGAACGACACATCACAAACAATCAGTGCATAAATACAACAATATTGATATTTTGTTTAACAATACAACAGTAAATTATTTTCCAGAATTTAAGTTTTCATGGAAACCCCTAGATTACTTTCATGCAACAAATACTTGAACTGAACTACCTAGTATTTTGATTCATATTTTTACAACGTTTTTCAAGCTCCATTGGTCTGGAACTAAACGTTCAGTCGTTTTCCTTTGATGAATGCGACCCGGTCAGCTTTCTACATTAATGTCTCACAAAACATCTGGCTCGGAAAGGAAGCTATATATTTAAATCCTATACTATACTTTCACTCGATGAGCACATTATTAACTATACAATAGCAAGAATGCAACTTGCACATAACACTAGCTAAGTATCCATTAAAGATTTGACTAATTAGATTACTTCTTATGCGTAGTGAGGGGAATAAAGGATTCCAAAATAGAACAAGGAATTTTTACACAATTTCTTAAATGCTGGGTGAGATGGTAGTCATGGTTTATTATAGAGGCCTCATCTTCAACTGCCGTTTGAACCATTGAGTTACAGTTTAGCTTTGAATGTTGGATTTTGGGCAATGAGATGATGCCACTGAGATGCCAACAATGCCCAATACAAGCAGCCATTGTTATCTAACGCTAGGTCTGTATTTCTTTTTTTGCTGAATCCGTATTTTACTTTGGGAGCTTCCGTCAAACCCTGAAGTTTTGAACAATTAAAGCCAGGAACACAGCCAGAAATTTATAACACGGAAGATAATTTTGTGCAAGGTTATGGACAACACAACCGCCTTCGATTGATTGACAAAGTAGAAATTTGTTGCGTCATAAGTTATAGATTTAGGGGTAAATTTGAACACAAATAGACCCAAGAGGTACCTCCCCACACACACACACACACACACGCGCGCGCCCCACTGGGGACATATTCAAATATGTTATCCGATTTATGTCAATCGTTATCTAAAAAATGCGGAAATCTTGCGATGGCTTTAGCCTTATTTTTGTTACGTCGTGTAGTGAAAATCTGAATCTGAAATTCCCATGCAATGTCTCCTAAAATAATCGCCGCCAAAAAAGCCTCTTAAAACGGTCGACTTTATCAGTAAATAATGAGTTTCTGTTGCTCTAAATATTCATTTTGTGACTGATAAGAGCATTTTTCCATACTAATTTGGTTATACAAAACTCAAAGTTGCTACGACTTAGACAAAAAAAGCACTCTACTATATCAAGAAAATCCGCGTAAATAATAATGTAAATAAATCAGATAAAATGCCTGATTATATTTAGTTTCGATACGTATTCATGCTATTTTTCAAATTCCTTATCGCCGTTACAAAAATTACCGATATCTGTTATAAAATCCGATAGAATACAATTCAATTCAATACTCTAAATTCTAAAATATCACGTCAATCTGCATATATAAAGTAGGCGGTAAAGTGCCTAATTATATCTAGTATTGATTTGTAGTTGAGCGATCTTGCGAGTTCGAGCTGTTATTGCAACACTGACTCCGCTTTATCTCCGAAATTTTGCGGTACTCTGCGAAATGACGGTAATTAAAAGATTGCTTCTGTCTATATGGCAGTCCAATGTATCTCTACAGAGATGGCAAGTCAAATTTCGATTGGGACATTTGAATTCCCCTAACCTGCTGCCTACATCAATACATGGCATATCAATAGTTGGAATGGTAAGTGTCCTCATTCCTAACCTGCTATAAAATTGCTATTAGGGCAGTGAGGTCTCTACAATGGAGGAAATTCAATTAGCCAAATGCTTGCCCGAAGCCTTGTTTGAAGTGAAGTTGCGAACAACACATGATAATGAATTAGTGCGTAAATACAACATAATTTAACCTGTTCAACAGTGAAACAGAAAATCGTAGTTTATCCTCCTGCAATAAATACTTGAACTAAACTACCTAGAGGTTTGATTCATATCACATTCATTTATTTCAAACTCCTAACCCGACACGAGAAGACTGTTCCTAGACACAGTAAGTCTAATCATAGGTCTGAGTCTAATATTCATTGGTTTGGAAATAAATGTTCAGTCGTTTTACTTCTCTTTCTACTTTCTACCGCAACGCCTCACACGTACACCTCGCTCAGGCAGAAAGCTATTTCCCCCCTAAGCTATCCATCCGTAACAGCAAGGTCAATCATAGTCCTGAGTCTGACTGAGATTGCCGAACTCAAATATTTATTGGTCTGGAATTCAAATTTCTTAACCATTCCTAACCCTAAGCGGATAATTACTAAGTTTTTATTTTAAAACGTGGCAAGGTGTTTTTCTCAAATGTCACATTTTTGCATGCATCAGTGGTGGAGGCTTACTACAAAATAACCAATATATCTAAGAAGCTACTCTTTTAAGCGACCGAAATTTTTCTGGTTGTCTATGCATAAATGACACGCTGCATGAACTTTATAACATAGATGATTATTAACCTATAACAACTAGACCAGGTCCAAGGTTGTCAGCCACACAGGTCACACTAATTTTTTTGCATCGTTCGCGGGCCACAATAGTGCCAAGAATAGGTAAACAGTGCAATTCAAAATAAACACCTTCATTGTCCAAACACATTGATCAGTATTTAACATTTATGAAGTTGAAACATGCAAAAACCAACAAAAAACTCACTAAAACCTGCAAAAATCTTACTATATCTACATTTAGTGTAAGATTTCAAACATTTCATAACGGAGAAAGTGTCATAGGGAGAAAATGCTGTTTTAGACTCTCATCGACACAACTTGCAGACATATCAATTAAGCATTGTGGTATTTTACCTCCCATATCCAGTCTATAATCTGTCTGAAATGGTCACCTTTCATTTGAAATTTACATATAACTGCAGATTGATTGATTACCGAATTTTACCAAATTTGAGCTACGGGAAGGCTATTACTAAATTTCCTTTTATATGGGTGAAAATTTTTGTAATACTGTTAGGCTGGGATAAAAAAAATGATAAAAGGATCCTTAACTGAGTTAAAGCAGAGCATACTATTCTTCCCTTGCTATGGCAGTCCATAACTATTCTATAAAGGGCGCAAGCTGACAAATGATAAATACAACCATACGACCCTAAATTCCTACTTGAACAGCTCTATGCAATGGAGATCATAAAAATTACAATGAGAACCATATAACCATAACTTGCTGACTATACATGGCAGCCAAATTGCCTTCTACAGAGGGGCCAATCAACTGGTGATTGGAGTCATAATCATTTTTTAACCTGCCTTTTCCAGCGATGGAGAAAACTCAAATAGCGAAGCCTTGTTTGGAGTGTTTTCCTTTGATTAATGCCACTCTGTTAGCTTTCTACCGCAATGCCTTAATTTATCAAACATCTGGCTCAGACAGAAAGCTATATATTTAAATCCTATACTATACTTTCACTCTATGAACACATTATTAACTATACAATAGCGAGAATGCAACTTGCGCATAACACTAGCTAAGTATCCGTTAAAGATTTGACTAATTAGATTACTTCTTATGCGTAGTGAAGGAAATCAAGGATTCCGAAATAGAACAAGGTATTTTTACCCAATTTCTTACATGCTGGGTGAGATGGTAGTCATGGTTTATTATAGAGGCCCCATCTTCAACTATCGTTTGAACCATTGAGTTACAGTTTAGCTTTGAATGTTGGATTTTGGGCAATGATATGGGAATTCGTGATATGAGAAGGTTTTATCACATTCACGAATGACTCAAACTCGAATAAATATAAATATAAACACCGCGATTTTATATATCCGGTTAAAAACTGTTTTTACGATGTTTTTTGCTCTTATCCCCACGGACAAGGCTTTGTACAAGAAGCTACTGCTTAGTGAAGGGCTACTATATTTTGAAGGCAACATTCCGTTCAGCATTGTCTACCCAATAAATGACACCTTGGGTGAGGTGGTGGGTATTGGGGTTGAACCAAAATTTTCAAACTGAGATGCCAACAATGCCATATGCAAGCAGCCATTGTTATCTAACGCTAGGTCTGTGTTTATTTTTTTGCCGAATCCCTATTTTACTTTGGGAGCTTCCGTCGAACCACAAAGTTTTGAACAATTGAAGCCAGGAACACAGCCAGAAATTAATAACAAGGAAAATAATTTTGTGCAAGATTATAGAGAACACAACAGCCCTTGATTGATTGACAGAGTAGAAATTTGTTGCGTCATAAGTTATAGTTTTAGGGGTTAAATTTGAACACAAACAGTCCCAAGAGTTCCCCCCCCACACACACACAAACGCACACACGCCCCCCACTGGGCACATATTCAAATATGTTATCCGATTTATGTCAATCGTAATCTAAAAAGTGCGGAAAACTAACGATGGCGGTAAGCACTATTTTTTTGTTACGTCGTGTAGTAAAAATCTGAATCTGAAATTCCCATGCAATGTCTCCTCAAATAATTGCCGCGAACAAGCCTCTTAAAACAGTTGACTTTATCAGTAAATAATGAGTTTCTGTTGCTCAAAATATCCATTTTGTGACCGATAAGAGCATTTTTTCATACTAATTTGGCTGCACAAAACTCAGAGATGTGAGGACTTAGACAAAATAAAAGCACTCTACTATATCAAGAAAATCTGCGAAAATAATAATGCGAGATAAACTGCCTGATTATATTTAGTTTCGATACGTATTCATGCTATCTTTCAAATTCCTTATCGCCGTTACAAAAATTACCGATATCTGTTATAAAATCCGATAGAATACAATTCAATTCAATACTCTAAATTCTAAAATATCACGTCAATCTGCATATATAAAGTAGGCGGTAAAGTGCCTAATTATATCTAGTATTGACTTGTAGTTGAGCGATCTTGCGGGTTCGAGCTGTTATTGCAACACTGACTCCGCTTTATCTCAGAAATGACGGTAATTAAAATATTGCTTCTGTCTATAGTCCAATGCAGTCCAATGGATCTCTACAGAGAAGGCAAGTCAAATGTCGATTGTGACATTTGAATGACATGGGACATGGCATATCAATAGTTGGAATGGTAAGTGTCCCCATTCCTAACCTGCTATAAAATTGCTCTGAGGGCAGTAAGGCCTCTACAATGGAAGAAATTCAAGTAGCGAAATGCTTGCCCGAAGCCTTGTTTGAAGTGAAGTTGCGAACAACACATGATAATGAATTAGTGCGTAAATACAACAATAATTAACCTGTTCAACATGAAACTGAAAACCGTAGTTTATCCTCCTGCAATAAATACTTGAACTAAACTACCTAGAGGTTTGATTCATATCATATTCATTTATTTCAAACTCCTAATCCGACCTAGGAAGACTGTTCCTAGATACAGTAAGTCTAATCATAGGTCTGAGTCTAATATTCATAGGTATGGAAATAAACGTACAGTCGTTTCACTTCGTCGAATCTCGGACGCATCGTAACAGCTTATACGTACATCTGGATCAGACAGAAAGCTATTTCCCCCATAAGCTATCCATCCGTAACATCAATTCTATTCTTAGGCCTGAGTCTGACTGAGTTTGGCAAATATCTAATATTCATTGGTCTGGAACTAAACATTCAATCGTTTTGCTTTGTCGAATCTAGGTCAGCTTTCTACCGCAACACCCCCTATTGTATTTCTGGCTAAGACAAATAAAACCTCGGGATTAACACGTAAATCGTACGCTATATTTTCACTCGATACATTCACATTAATAAACTATACAAAAGCGGGAGTGCAACTTGCGCATAACACTGGCTAGGGATCCATATTGAATGATTAACTTATACTTATGCGTAGTGAGGGAGAAATGAAGGTTTCCAGAATAAGCAAAGGGAAAGATTTAACGAAAAAGGTAGGTTATGACCGAGCTATCGTATTTGGATATCCCTGCAACTTTATTACGTAAGCCAGGGGTGTCGAATTCACGGCCCGATTCAAGTTAAAATGACGACATTTTTATCAGTCACAAACGGCTGTTGTTACTATAACACTTATTTAAGCAAACATTATAAACTACTTGAACTGTCTAAATGCAACTTGCTCATAATACTATCTTAGGAGGATCCCTTTAAATTTTGAATAATTTAAGTACCTTATACGCGTAATGTAAAGTTTCCAAAATAAGCGAAGCCATTGTCTACCAGATTTGTTACACCTTGAGGTGGTGGGCAAAATCATCACACACGAATGGTATTGATACGCCATTTTTAATCTAATCCAGTGATTTGCAACTCTTTTTATTCAAGCGATACAAATTTATTTTGTAAAATTTCGCGACCGAGTAGGCAGTATGTAATGCTCATGCTTTATATCTCACTGCGCTTATTTGCCATCAGCGAGTTGTTGAAATCGTGGCGTGACTTTACCTAAACAAAATTAGCAGCATTCAAGTTTTTGCGTTGTGATACTTTCCATATATACAATTACTATTGAGTAACAATAAGCTATAAAATCTACTAGGAAATAAAAGCAGTAACTTTTAGGTTTTTGTTGAAAAACAAGCGATTCAAGAACATTTTCAGGCAATCTAATTGCGGTCCATATTTTACGGTGGCCTTCCAAGAACGGGTTCTTCCATGAATTCCACCACTGCTCATATCTACAGTGATTCTCTAAAGCAGAACAGTTGAATGCAATAAATTAAAGTTTAACAGAGCTCAAAATGAATAGAACTTTCATAATGAGTCTATATAGTTTGCTTCTTATCACTGACAATATGATTTTCGCTCGGAACAAGGAAAAATGGATTGTATCCGTCTGCGCATCTGTTACTGTGTGTGTATTAGACGATGGTTCGATTAAGTTTGCCTACACTCCGTGAAAATCTAATTTTGTTGCACGTTCTTGTGTTTTGGTTAAGATGTGTTTTTAGTTTCGTGGGATCTTTTGTATAAAGCCCCGCCACAAAGGCAAAAATACGCCGCCATTTTGTAAAATAAAGTATAGTAATTATCCAGTTAGGGTTCGGATTAGGGTAAGTAGCTCTTCATTCCTAACCCTAACTGGATAATTATTATATTTCTAATTTTGAGTGCTGGGTGTTTTTTATTGTGGGGACTTTGTATAAAATATCCGTTTCATAAAGACATATTTTAGATTATTAAATAAACTGTTACAACAAGTCTGTAATAGCGTAGTAAACGCCTAATTTTGGTGAGAGTAAGCAAGCAAGAATAGTTGGCCAGAAAAATTCGGTCGACTAATGGGAGGGTCAAGAAATCGCTGCTGATCTGTTCTTCACAAAAGTTAATTCTATTACTGTGATGAATCTAACAAATTTATCAGGTTCTTGGACTTTCACGAGAGCCAGCGAACCCGTTCCCGGAACATCACAATATTCGACGACCCCATCCTTTGAATTCTTCGACCACCAGCGAACCCGTTCTTGGATTAATACGATAGTCGGCGAGCCCATTCTTGGAATAGCACAATAGTAATCGAACCTGTTCTTGGAATTTAACGACCGTTCTTTGAATTCTTCGTTTGCCAGCGAAACCGTTCTTGAAATATCACGATAGTTAGCGATCCTGTTCTTGGAATTCAATGATACTCAACGACCACGTTCTATGAATTCTTCAATCGTCAGCGAATCCGTTCTTGGAATATCACGATAGTCGGAGAACCCGTTCTTGGGATATTATGATACTCAGCGACCCCGTTCTATGAATTCTCCGATCGTCAGGGAACCCTTTCTCGTGACATCACAAATAGTTGGCGATCCCGTTCTTGTAATTTCACGATCATCATCGAACCCGTTCTGTGAATTTTTCGATCGTCAGCGAACCCGATTTTGGAATACCAAGATGGTCGGCAAACCCGTTCATGGAATTTCACGATCACCAGCGAACCCGTTCTTGGAATTTCACGATAGTCGACAAACCCGTTCTTGGAAATGCCACAATAGTCGGCGAACTTGTTCTTTGAATTTAACGATACTCAGCGACCCCGTTCTATGAATTCTTCGATCGTCAGCAAACCCGTTCTTGGAATTTTACGTTCGTCAGCGAACCCGTTCTCGAAACATCTCGATAGTCGGTGAACCAGTTCTTGGAATTTCACGATACTCAGAGACCCCGTTCTATGAATTCCCCGATCGTGAATCAGTTCTTGGAATTTCAAGATCATCAGCGAACCCGTTCTATGAATTCTTCGATCGTCAGCAAACCCGTTCTTGGAATTTCACGTTCGTCAGCGAACCCGTTCTCGAAACATCTCGATAGTCGGTGAACCAGTTCTTGGAATTTCACGATACTCAGAGACCCCGTTCTATGAATTCCCCGATCGTGAATCAGTTCTTGGAATTTCAAGATCATCAGCGAACCCGTTCTATGAATTCTTCGATCGTCGGCAAACCCGTTCTTGGAATTTCGCGATCATCCGCGAACCCGTTCTTAGAATTCCACGGTCGTCAGTGAGCCTGTTCTTGGAATTTTATGATACTCAGAGACTCCGTTCTACTAATTCCCTGATCATCAGCGAACCTGTTCTTGGAAATTCACGATAGTCAGCGAATTCTTTCAGCACGGTTCGACTGGATCATATATAATACAAACATAGCGTATATTCTTCAATTATTGGAACAGTGTAGACGTAACATATTTAAAAAGGGGTTTGGTATTTCAACTACTAAATAGCTCTCTAGCGACATCTCCTGTCTTCAAGTAAGGAAAAGTCAGAAATCGATTAGTTGCGCAGAAACCACTGGTTACCGCTCATGTCCATGCATCTAAAACAATTACCTGGCTAACTGATCTCATTTTCGACATGGACTGGTAACCGGACGAGAGATCGTGGTTCACCATATGCATGTCTGCATCACACAACGAGTCTAATCCTGCAACGCCTTACACGTACATCTGGATCAGACAGAAAGCTATATCTCCCCTAAACTATACATCCGTAACTGCGATTCTAATCTTAGGCCTGAGTCTAACTGAGATTGGCAAACTCCAATATTCATTGGTCTGTTACTGAACATTTATTCGTTTTAATTCGTCAAATCTTGGCCAGCTCTCTATCGCAACGTCTTTAATTAATGTACATCTTGCTCAGGCAAAAATACCTATGGAATAACATTAAATTCACCGTGTAGTAAAATAGAAAACATACGGAAAAAACATGTTGTTTACTGTGATTACGAACACTCGGATCAAGCATGGATCATAGTTGAGTCTATAAAATGACTTCAATTAGTGCGGAAATATTTTGATCACAACACAAATGTAAAATAACATATTATTGTCACGTTACGCCTAACAGCTAAGGATCCATTAAAGATGGAATATTTAAATTACTACTTATGCGTAGTGAGGGAATAACTGTATAAGCTGCAAAAGCATTGGAGAAGGTCACATAAGGAGAAACTGTCATTTTAGATTGTTACCGACACAACCTAACGACATATCAAGCAAGCATTGTGGTGTTTTTACTGCCATATCCAGTCAAAGATCTATCTGAATGGGTCCGCTTTCTTCTGAAACTCATGTTTACAAAATATCTTACAAATAACTGCAGATTGATTGATTACCGAATTTGATAAAATTGGAGATACAGGGAGGTAATATATTTTCTGACATATAGGCAGCTTTTTATATCATACTGTTTAGACTGGTTGAAAACAAAAACTTCCTGCAAGAATTATATTGTTCGATCCCTACATTGATATTATTAATATTATTTAATTATCAGGCATAACCAACCTAGGCTAATAAATTCCTCATTCGATTTTTAGTTTTCTATGAAGCCTATTTTGGTAGCATATATTCCCGACCAAAAAGATTGAGAGCCAGTAAATAATTTAGATTAGCCAAGCATAATATCCAACATCACTAGTTGCCGCAGTTTTGAAAAGTTGAATTTCCAGCGTAATCTTCATTCCTAACCCCCACCATAACTGAATAATCATTATGTTTCTTATTTTGAAGGTTGGTGCGGATTTTGTACAAGTTATCCGCTTTATGAAGCCATATTTTAGTTTAATAAATAACTGTCACAACAACTCTGTAATAGTGTGGTCTTTTGGTTTTATTTCGTGAGAGTAAGCAAGCGAGAATAGTTGGCCAGGATGATTCTGTAGACTAATTGGCTGCTCAACAAATCGCTGCGGATCTGTTCTTCACGAAGTCAATTCTATTATTGTTTTATATTATCTTTTCTGCTCGTATCAGGTGCAGTATATTATGTTATCTTATCTACCCGTATCAGGCGCAGTGTTTTGTGTTATCTTTTTTGCTCGAATCAGGTGCAGGGTTTTGTGTTATCTTATCTGCGCCTATACTTTATTATGTTTCGCGACCTAATTGTCCTGCGGCAACAGGGTTACCAATCCATGCCAGGAATAGCTGACCAGTAACTTGATTTATAGGGACGACAACGTGTTTTTCCCAACGATCAAAAATTATTGTTTTTGGAGGGACTATATTTCGGAAACCGCCAATAAAGGCAGCATCACGAAACATTCGGAGAAAAGAAGCACACTTACAGATTCGATTTCATTATAGCAGAACAGTAGCAGCACGTTTTGATTCGACCATATATAATACCAAACCTAGCGTATATTTTTTACTTTATGAACATTGTAGACGTAACATATTTAAAAATGGGTTTGGTATTTCAACTCAGTTTACCTGATAATGGAATAATCACTTCTGAAATGACTCTCCAGCGACATCTTCCGTCCTCAAGTACTGGAATAGGTGAGAAGGCACATCGTGACACAAATATTTGTTCTTACTTCAGTAATCATATTATAGTTTGATACAATGGCTAACTTTTGGAGATTCACAATGTCTGAAATACCGTTTTATATCTGGCGAGTTATCATAAAAATAAATTACATTGTTTTCTGTTCATGTTCTCAATATCTTATAATACCGTATTTCAGTCTTTGTATTCACTCGCTCATTTTCATTAAGAAATTCGTCGATGCGGTTCACTCTTTCAACTATTTTCAACGTTTCGTTGCCGGTAATCGCAAAACGAGTTTTCACAATGGACACACAGTTGATGGCGAGAAAAAAAAACAAATATCGTAGTCTTTGTGCCACAAATCGTATGCGTGTAAAGGGATACTTGTGAGATTTCATAAAATATAGTTTACCGGCCTAAATAACCACGTCAAGCTGACCAAAAGAATCGACGACTAAATTAAAATTAGCAAAAATACCACTTGTTATTAGCAACTTTATCGGTCTTTCGATAATGTCAAGAGGGGTATAGGGAATTCTCTTCAGCTGCGACAATAACAAAAGTCCTTATTGCAATTTAATCGAAATTTTTGATTTCAGGTATTATAAAGCTGAGTAAAGTAAAATACGTTGCGGCGCTGTTAATAACCTCTTTGGACTTGGATTAGTTTCCAGTGTTTCGCGCTACACTGAAAAATGCAAAGCAAATGTCTGAAAGTCTCAAGACGAATCTCGGAAACGCCTAGAAAATTTAACCCATCCACCGTCGCGCGATCAATCTGCGGCCGACCTGACCCAGACCTCGGTGTCTAACTTTAAATTGACGACTCATTCGCTCTTTTCTTTATCTTATTTATTTATTTCATCTCATTTGCATTCATCTATGTTACTATACTATACCATGATGAGCATATGCACAGCATATATACAAGGTCGGGAGCCTAGATCAGCCATGTCCAACCCAAACGCTTTCCGGGGGCACAAATTACATTTTGCTCTAGGCAATTGTCCACACAGACTTTCATTAGAGCCTGTTTATTCCCAACTATTTACCTGGATTTTATTGAGTCATATATTTTGTATCCACAGTTTCAAAATGCAAAAAATTTAAATGAATGTTTATTTTCACTGGTTATTCTTAGAATAACACGTTTTACCTTCAGGCTGATAGAAACCAATGTTATGGGCCACAAATTTTTTAGGTACTCATGTAGTATGTGAACCAAGATGGCAGTGTGTGTACCAGGTTAGAGTTAGGACATAATTTCAGGTAGAAATACTGCGGGAGTCACTTGGTTAGTCCCCGAACTCGTAATAGAACTAAAATAAGGAAAATTGGAATAAAATTATGACTCCGCAGCCCTGGAATCAGCATTCTATGAGTCGTCCGTAACGTTTGACAAAATTATTTGTGCGGATCAGTCGGTCCATGACTTTACTATGCCCTATGTGTTATTGATTGCAATTTATCGAATTACCTTTTATGCACTTTTAACTCAGCCTATATATTTTTGGTAATTTCTCTATCTGTATTTTGACACACAACTGCTGCTATAGTGGCCTATTCGGTTGAAAGTTTCGTTCTGTAACATTGTGCTTCAATGAGATTTATATGGGAAATGGAAAGCCCATAACACAGGGATAACAAATCCGGGGCAAACTTGTAAGATGGATCAATCATATAGTAAACCACGGCCTCTTGTCTGGCAACAGGGTTACCAGTCCATACCAGGAATAGCTGACCAGTAACTTGATTTATAGGGATGACAACGTGTTTTCCCAACGATCTGGAATTGACGTTGTTGCTGAAGCCAAGGCAGTTTATCCAAATGGCGGACCAAAGTTTCTTTTCTTGTTACAGTTAAGATTTACATATCTGTCTGGGGGGAGAGAAAAGTGATGTGACGGCTTAATAATATAGTGAACCACGGCCTCTCGACAGTTACCTGTTCATGATGCATGAACAGGGTACTTGAGTGGTTACCGACATCACGAATGTAATAAATAGTCAGGTATTTAGGAGGAATCGCTGAGTATTTTATGGTGCCGAATTCGTAAAAAGTTTGGTGGCAAATCAAAATTTATTATTAGAATGATGGTTTGTAAACATTATGTCAGAATGCAACAGTAGTTTGATAGTTGGGTTACTCCTCTAGTGTGTGTACAAGGTTAGGCCATAATTTTATTCCGATTCTCCTCATTTTAGTTTTATTACGAGTTCTGGGACTGTCTGTCAGCCATACTACCCTGCCCATAGGTTTCGGTGCCTTCACACAACTTGATGTAAAGCAGGCAAACAAAATTAGTTACCTCTATATTGGTAGACACACTTCTGGAGCGCCGAAAGTTGTCCTGGTATTCTTTATACGACGTTCAAATTGATACTTCCCACTGACTTGGTAATTGTGATATTTTCAGTAAAACAGATATCACTGGACTGTGAATAAGTCTTGTTCGTGGGTTGCCCCATGTCTTGACCCTCAGTTGTCATTTGCGCTCTGGTTTAAATTTCCTACTTTTACAACTCTTGGACTATCTTACGATATAGTTGCCTTTAAATCAGGCCTATGCTCCATGTTGTTGTAAGATTGCGGTGTGACTAGTTTAAGCCCTGCTTTTTCAGAATATTACTTTAGCTATTCAAACCACGTGATGTTCTCAAAAATTTCGTACATTCATGAGCGTTTTCCTAAGCCCTCGTTTACAGAACAAGTTATACAAGACGATAGATTTGATGAATATCTGTATCGTGCAGCATACCTTAGTAGAGCACGAGAGCTTTTTAGAAAAAATCAACCACTCAAATTGTTTTCACTACTTTTTTATTCTGATTAATAATTTCTTTTTGCACACAAAATGGTCGAATCAAAGCAGGGGTCAAAAATTAGAAGCGGAATGATATTCGCCGGATAGAAGAAGGGAGCGCCCACAAGGGGCAAATATCACATAGAATTATGGTATAACTAAACTGTTCCGAATATACACATGCTCAAACCGTGATAATGACATAATAATTGGCAGTATCCAGAACGCAAAAAGATAAAACAAGTGTTAAACTGTTTAGCTTTAGTTCGGCGAGCCATATGAAATCGTTACACAGGCCGTAATTAGGTCGCGGTTTGGGAACCACTGTACTAAACAGAAAAAAGATAAATTTGGATAAGTTTTCCTCAAGTTAAAAATGATTCGGATGATAAAAACGAATTTTAAATATTGATTCGACTTTCTTCCAAAAAATTTCTAATGCTTCCACTGCATTTGCTTCGGCATCCGCCGGGTTTCGAGTAAAAATAAAAGCAAATCATGATTTGAGACCGAATAACGCGAATTGTCTTTCTAGAAATTTTTGAATTTGAATCATTAAGGTGAAACCCGACACTGGTTAAGAAAAAATTTCACTGAGTGAAATCAGAAAGAATAAAATACATGAAAAGTTTGGTTCAAACATTCGTCCACTATATGACCCTGCTGTGGCTAAGCATTGGATGACTGGCTGTAACTTTGATTCAACTTTTACTAGGATAGGATCTGAAGATCTACCCCAGGGAGAGGAAAGCATAGGGGATGGCTTGCTCAAATGATAAACTATAGAACTACTGTAGTAGGCTTTGTATATACTTCCCAGGGAGAAGAAAGTTTATAGCAGGGTGTCCAAACTGCGGCCCGCAGGCCAAATGCAGCCCTCAAAGAAAGATTGTGGGACCGCGGTGAAGTGTCAATTTTGAATGGTGTATATCAGCCATATCAGCAAGGCCCCTTAACAATGCTGTGTGTTCAATAACAAAAAGAAACAACCTTTGTGCCTATGCATATTATTGAATGATTGCAAAGTGCCTGGTTGGGAGCAAATGTTTAAATAACCATGTTGAACACAAGAATATTAAACTTATCAAACAATGATGAAAGCATAACTTGAAAAAGTTTGAAATTCACATGGACTAAAAAGATCGGGGTATTGTAAAAATAATGGGTTCATTTACCCGAGTCATGTGCATTGGAAAAAAAATAAGATTCAGAGTTCAACACACTTGGACTATGAGACAGAATATAAAAAATGGTGGAACTAGGGTCTTTACAAAATAAAAGAATGTAATTTTAACAAATTGAATTCTTCTGGAGACCATTCGTTCTGGTTCAAGAAAACAGATTTTAAATGTTTTTTTTTGCGAATGGAAAATCTCAACAGAAGCAAATTGTTTGATAAGATAGTTCAGGGTGGATTTCTGTTTATAAATAGGATGAAATCTCTGGGAAAACCACGGACTCACATCTGGTTGACAGATAAAATTGAATACCCAGATGCAGCAGTTGTTTACAGATAAGTTGGATTAATTTAACAAACACACAGAGCTCTTGACTTCACAAAGGACAGAATGATACGGCTGAATGATCAGTATTTACAATTGTGACCAGTGGAGCATATAATGGCAGAAATGAATAAAATAAACAAATCACAAGGCAAACTATCCATCCATTTATATACAAGATATTGAGAACAATAATCAGTGTGATTACAGATATTTCATTAGGTGCTCCCGAAGTATGCGTACCAAGATGGCGCACAACCTGAACATAGTATGTGTACCGGGGTTAGGGTTGTTTAAGTTGTGCGTCTTGGTACGAATACTTCTGGAGCGCCTATGATTATGCATTAAAATGTAAATACTTTGATATCACATAAACTGTAAGTGGATGAGTGACTTGAAACACTCCAAGGCTATACTGTGAAGGAAATATACAACAGTTGTTAAAAAAATAACAAAGCAATAAAACATTTTTGAAAAGTAGGAGATATAAAGTCATATTAATGTCACAGCTGGAAAGAGCAAAAATTGTTTGACGTGTAATTGAAACACTCAAAGACTATACTATGAAGAAAAAAGGCCAAAAGAAAGTCTGCATTACAGTATTTTTATTGAATAAATGACGAAATATTGTTGGTAAGTAAAAGATTTTAGTAAGGCAGAATAGATTGACAGTTACCAAATTGATATTCGGAAAAACATGGTTTTTAGTTCACTTTGAAACAGTACGAACAGCATGATATGGCTGAATGACCATTTTCTAATTAATATTTCTGTCCAAACCATGATTTTGATGTGAAAATTTGAAACATTAAGGTCACACAATCAGTGCTTTACTACTAAATCAATAAATAAATTCTAGCTTAGCGTATGGCGAATCAGAGCCTTTCATACTGTTAGTGTTACCAGTCCCAGATGAATATATATTGGAATATATAATTGAGTATATAACTTGCAGAACGTATGTTTATCGTGGTACATCAACTGTTAACATAATTGATCTCCTACAGAACTTTGTGAAGGGATAATTTTTGCTCAAACATAAAATATATGCATGGGTTTGACTGGTTGTATCTATTTCTTCTGTCTCAAGACACCGTTTTCCGTGAACACCTGCAGATCCTGCAACAAATAAGATAAATTAATTAGGTTAGAACATATGGCTGGGTTGGATCTTTAATTATTATTCAACTTCTTCGCGGGAGTCGCTGCTGAATAAACGCTTTCCATTGTATCATCCCTTCACTCTGGATTGGCATTCTTAATTTGATTCACATAAAATATGTTGCGTAATCAGCAAGATAACAAAATGAACCACAGATTACATCTTCATTTCACGAATGCTAATTTGTTGTGTGCTTTCATTATAACCACGAAGTAATCTATCAATAGTTTCAGTCTCTGAGTGCTCGTATTCATTCGATATAATACTTCAACGACTGTTTGCGGAATCAGTCTGGGGTTGATTTGGGTCTAAACACAGAAGCTCTATATCTATAAGAAACTGCTTGTCTAGAGACTGTTTCAAGGGAAATATATGACCTAGCTTGGAACAGTTTTCCCAACAACAAGAGTTTGCTCTTTTCCCAAAATAACCCAAGTCGTGTCTTATGGAAGCAAGTAATACATGAGCAAGTATACCATGATGCATGTGCTTTGATGCCCAAGAAGTCGAGTCAGAAAAATCTATCAATTTAGTGTGAACTGGATGTGACGTTTCTATGTCAGGCTTCACTAGAGAAAATTTCAGTAAATTTACCGAATAACTGAAATAAGCATGGTATTTGTATTTTTAAAGTATTTGTATTTTTTCAAAATTTTAAACTCAAGGCAAAGATTAAGATTTATAGAAGTTGAGAGTAGGAATCAGAATTAAATGACTTGCAACCACATCGATTTCGAAGATGGGTGGGTGAGCAGATGAAGTTGAATTCAAAATCATCAACCTTGAGTGAACAAAATAGTAGGTTTCTGTATGACACAGAGTTAGAAGTAACTTTTCTACATTGCCCTGGATAGGTTTGTATCCAACCTCTAACCCAGTGGTTTCCAACCTTTTTTGGCTCGCGACCCTCTTTGGTGGTTTACGCATACCTCGCGACCCCCTGCCTCACTTTCTATACTTATCAATAAAATAGGTGGCAAAGTGGAGGCGCAATTCATTGTCACTTCATGGTAGCTGCTGCCACGAACGAATCGATGACACCTCTTGCCTTGGTTATGACGCTATTCCCGGTATATTCACAAATTCTTGTACCGGATTTTAGTCTATCATGCGGAATTATAACTACTTAAACCTGAAAACTAAACCCAAATCCATCAAAACTGTATCAATAAGAAAAATGTCCCAACTTATCCAATATTTATCACCATCAGGGGCAGCCTTGCCACTACAGCCGACATGGCGTGGTTACGGCAGCAAAATTTTACGCGCCTTTTGTTTTTCAATTTGCTGCTGTGGTAACGGCATCTTGCCATTGGTTTGTGGCAGCTAAAAAGTCAATCGCCATGGGTTTGACTGAACCTCAATGGTTTGGCCATAGCGACCATAGTTTGGAAATCCCGCCATGGTTTTGCAGCAGCTTGTGTAATTTAATTTTTCATCAACCTGCATTTTTGCTGAATGTGACGGCTGGCATTGAAACCGCGTAGCTAACTGCGTGATTCGTGGTTTAGTTTTTGACAAATCTAGTCTCATATCATCCTCGACTTTCATTCGATTTCGTGCCTTTGTTCTTATATGGAGAAAAGCCGCTTTCCTATTTCATAACTTCATTTTCATATTGTTGCTTCTTCGCCATTGTAAATAAAATAACGGGATTATAACGTTACATCAGGATGTATGATAATCTTCACGATGAAACAACATCGACTACAAGCCTTCCCTGCAGTAAACACCTTGCTATCGAAATACTGGCGTTCCACAGCATTGCTTCGAAGCTCACATGTTTTCCGCATTTCGGTGCGCGGAAATGCAGACGCGTTCGTGTGACGTCACAATGATTTACATGCCATAAACATCCAGCGCCGCTTGATTGGTTTCCAAACAAGAAGCGACATTCTGGGGTCTCACGACAGCTAGTGGAAATCTTCCGGAGGCAGACGATAGTCCATTCCAAAATTCTCCGCGTTCTATTGACAATATTAAACCTAAAGTTTTGTATTATTTTGTACTGTGTTGCAAAGCCTTCGCGACCCCCCCCCCCCCCCCTAGAAAACCTCCGCGACCCCCCTAGAAACCCTCCGTGACTCCCCTAGAAACCCTCCGCGACCCCCCTAGAAACCCTCCGCGACCCCCCTAGAAACCTTCCGTGACTCCCCTAGAAACCCTTCGCGACCCCCCCTAGAAACCCTCCGTGATCCCCTTAGAAACCCTCCGTGACCCCCCTACAAACCCTCCGTGACCCCCCTAGAAACCCTTTGCGACTCCCCCTAGAAACCATCCGTGACCCCCCTACAAACCCTCCGCGACCCCCCTAGAAACCCTTCGCGACCCCCCCTAGAAACCCTCCGTGACCCCCCGAGAAACCCTTCGCGACCCCCCCTAGAAACACTCCGTGACCCCCCTAGAAACCCTCCGTGACCCCCCTAGAAACCCTTCGCGATCCCCCCTAGAAACCCTCCGTGACCCCCCTAGAAACCCTCCGCCACCCCCCTAGAAATCCTTCGCCACCCCCCTAGAAATCCTTCGCGACCCCCCTAGAAACCCTCCCCAGGTTGGGAACCACTGCTCTAACCCATAGTGAGTGTGACATTGTATTACTGTGAGAAATCAGTTAATTCAACGTTTTTTATATTTTTCTCATAAGTTCAGAGTTGTCCAATATGCTGGGATTAATGTTTTATTAGGCTTGGCCCACAAGTAAATCATGCTTGGTACAAACAACTCACCGTTGTTGGGATTGAATCCAATTTCCTCTGAATCATCTTAATTTCTTCAGGTTGTACTTTGTAATGCAGCTCTATCACCTCAATTATGTGAGGTAACATATCACAGATTGCAACAGCTCCATCGTGGGAGAGATCATCCTGTGTAAACAATGATTGATGTCAGCTGAGCAGGTTGTAGAATGATTGTTATCGGGGATGCTGATTCATGTAATGGAGATGTGTTCCATATGTCAATGTGTTCCATGTTTTGCTATAAAAAGGCTCTGGACAAGCAGCAACTGATGGAAGGCAATAGGTTTTGAGATAATCAGAATGTCACTGATTTCGAGTTTACTGTTCAATTTGATACGACTAAGGTGAAGTGGCGGACATGGGGATTGAACCCATGAAATTACATTTATATTATTTTTGTATTTGACATGAAATTACAAAACTCATTGATATTTGTCCACAATCCGTTGTCGTTTATGGTCGGTGCCAAATCGAATAACATTTTTTATGACAAGATTTTGTTGCATAGTTAACCATTTCAGAACGTTTATAATGAAACTGAATTTCACAGAAGAAATATATTCAGGTGTGAATAGTTGAATTGGTGTCGGTTAGATACAAGTCAGAAAATGAAATTGTCACCGAGATGATCGAAATGCAAAGGAGTTGATGTTTGCACACGTATCTGTGCATTTCAATGTAACGTTACCCAACACATATAAATATGAGATGAAAGGCCGATCAACCGATCTGGGGTTTGAACTTTCACCGCCTCACCCACTAATTTCCACGACAAACCGAATAAATCACAGCCCTACAAGCTAAATGAAGTAGATGCTTGTTTGGAGCTTTGTTCATAGCAAAATCATCTTACTTTGACTTTTTAAAATCAAATCAAAGTTACGGACATTAACATTGGCTTTAATAGTGACTTTTGCATGAAACTTCAATGGCTTGGAGAGACAACTACTCATAATATGAGTTATGGTAGTAGCTGATCAGTGTTTCACCGGTATGACAATTAATTTCGGTTTTGAAATATTATTCGCAAAATTCGAACAAACTGATCAAGTCAGAAACACTGATGTTGAATAGGAGTCAGTTAATGAACTCACCCAGTCTCCAAATTTCATCTTTTTTATCTGAAAAAAAAACATAATTTTACAAACAAAGGCAACAGAGATGCGTAGTTTGAAGGAGTAAACCAAATTAAGAAAATGATTTAGATCGCACTGTACTGGTTATGCGAGGCAGAATGAGAAGAGAAATGTTAAGTTGTAAAAGTTAAGTGCTCGTGGGTAACCAGAATTTAGTGGTATATTCTAGGCGAGATGCATGCGAGCAATAATATTGCAACCGATCACTTATGAGATAAAACGTCTCGTTGCTATAGCTACAACTAAGACATTTCATAACAATCAGTGTTAACTCTAAGCGAATTATGAGTGCGAAAGTGCTTTGCAGTGATAAAAAAAGTGCGGAAGTGCTTTGGCCGATTTTAACCAGTTAGGTGTAACTCATTTAACACAGCATAGATACCGAAAAAGCCCTCCTTCCGTTAATATTGCAAATTGAAGAGGAGCCTTTCCGTTAACAAAATTCCTTTAAATCCTTGTTTAAAACGAGCTAATTCATTGGTTACGAAAGCACACATGTCGCGAACGAAACTTTTGTGCAATCAACCACTCGTGTCGATTGCTAACTCGCGTGAACAGCAAAGGCTTTCACATTTGTGTTAGTTTTTCTATCTAACAGACAACGATTGGCACATGCAGGCTGTAATCGCTATTAGTAACTACCCGCCATAGCTCGGTGCCAAATGCCAAACTTCGCCTTAGGAATACATTAATGTTTCGCAGGTGCGATACATGTCGCCGGTACATGTCTCAGTGATGCTGCAGACCTAGTATGAAATATTCGCATTGCAATCTCACTTGCAACGTTTCCATATATTACAATTACACTAATAGGAACGATGACACCAAAAAGTTTTCTTTTGCGAAGGTACACGAAATACAACGAGGATGATTCTCGATAAAAAAATGAATATAAAAAATAAACAAATGACATGACAGTGGTTTCCAAATAATTTGAAGTGGGTCGCGAAATATCAATCCACTTCATAAATAATATTTATTCGACATTATGATCGCTGAAATCCTGAAAATTAATGTTGGAAGAGAAGTACGATTCGCATTCTCAGATATCAGACATATAGTCGCGATATATAATCGTTCATGTGCACAAATCTCACGTGTAGCATTGGTTAGTTGTGCATGAAATGTAAAACGCTCGTTTGTGTTTTTCAATTCAATAAAATCAAATTCGTTTTTCTGTGCATCTTTACTCCATTACTCTTATTTTTAATAGTAATTACGCCTTTTCTGCGGGCAAGACTCGTAAAATAACATCTTGAAACAAATTTTTATTGCAAAATCTTAATTTTCAGTTATTATCGTTATACAAACCATGTGAGACAACTTTTATTTTCAATTTCGAATTTATCGTTGACTGAAATACCGCGCGACACTCGACCAAACCTGTGTTAAGCTTGAACGAACGTGCAAAATAAATGAAACAAAACGCATTTTTTCGGAAACGGGTGTCGTAAAAAGTAAAATTTGATCTAAATTAATTGCAAATAATGTTTTATTTTAAATGTAACAAAACACACTTTTTGCGATATAACTTTGTATTTTCGGGAACGGGGCGTCTTGGAAAGTAATAATCGCAAATAATGTTTTATCTACCATCTAACGTCTGGTACACATCATTTTTCGGGAGAACTCTGAGGCGGCGAAAAGTCATTTAAGTTAAAATATAGAATGTTTCAGGTATTCCAAAAATTTATGATTGTTGCAATGGAGCAATCAGAATATCGTCAGTAGGTCGCAGGGATTTGAATCCTCCGGATTTGGTATTCTATATTGCCCACCTCTACGAGTATCATGACATTTTGAATGGCTCCAATAAAATCACTAGGAAGAAAACAAAGACCCGGCATACTTGCACTAGAAAATCGTGCACTTTGGTCACAATTCATCGATGTCATTGATAGTCACTTGACCACTCTGGTTCAAAAAAACGCAGTACGTTGTATTCCAACATCTAATCGACGCCGCCGAGCTTTATTGCGGGAAGAAGGGAATCGGCGTGCTTGTATAATAGTCATATTGAAAAACAAGAATTTCGCCATTATTTCAAAAGCTTCATCTTCCATGTCTGCACCACACAGATTAAAATTCTAGCAAATATCGTTATGGAATGCAAAATTAGGTTACAACAGTACTAGTACGCATCTTATTTGTCGCAGGAAAATATTTGCCACTTTTGATTTGATTTGATTTTAACTTTTTTGCCACAATATTTGCAAAAAAGTGCGCTAATAGTGAACACTGATAACAATGACCAGGTTTCTCTTACCTTGGTCTGAAGATATTGCGCAGAGGCGTAGCGAGAAATTTTCAAAGAGGAGGTTCTGACATTTCTATTTGCCAAGCTGGCCGAATGCCATGACATAGCTATTCAAGCGCAAATTCTATGAAGCGCTATATTTAAATGTACATGCTGGCTAGGCGGTTGCTACCGCACCTCTGATTACCCTGTGTGGGTTTGCAGGTTCGAATCTTGAATATGTGCGAGAAAATTGTTGAGCTTCTCACTGTCGCAGGATGGTTCACTCAACCGCTTATTGGTTACGGCTTCATTCATCATCAATTCCATGATGTGTAACAAATAACTGGCCAACTAATCCTATACCCAACATGGACTGGTAACCGGACGAGAGGCTATGATTAGTCATATGGTTATTGACTTGCTGAACTCCTATGATAAATATGTAAATCCTCCCTGAACTCCCATAGTATGTGTACCAGACATGAGTGCAGCCAGGATTTTTTAAATGAGAGGGGGGCTTACAGTGAAATTAAGTGTGCACGAAATGCAATTCACGCTGTAAGGCATCAAAGTAGTGTTCTTCAACCTTTTTTACCGTGGTATATCTTTTACAATTTTTTAAGAATTGTATACTTTACAAATACCAATCTTTATTTGAAGCTTAAATATACATTCAATTTTAAGCAAAGATTATAAAAAACTAAATATGACGATACTGCAATATAATCATGCAATCTAATGGGCTACTGTTTGCAAGTTGTAAACCAGGGTTGGGCAAATTGTGGCCCGCAGTTGGATCCGGCCCACTTTTATCTGCTGAAATTACGACTTAGTTTTTATGAATATAAATTTTATATAAAAATTTTAATGAAAATCGTCGACTGAAATAAATAATTCCACACACGTGCCTGCATTATCTAGATAAATTGTGATGTGACAATGTCTTTACGTCGGTTTTTTAAGTAAATGACATTTTATTTTTCATGTGCGCCACCTTTGCATTGTTGTCTCTAATTGATTATTTTATAATTTATTATATTGGAGTTTAGAATTCATGACTTAAGCTGTACACCCTTCGTATACCGTTTATCAGCTGTATATTCTTCTTATGGTCCGGTATACACTTACCGTATACCCGGTTGGAAAACACTGGTCTAAAGTACTAAAAAGTGTGTGTTGTTCATAGCGAACGCTGTTGAATATATTACAGACTTGGGTGCAGTTCGCCTCCCTTAGCCTGACGCCATTTCTTGATTATTTCGTACATCCTATTTCAAACATCTAGTAATCGTCGCTTATTAAACCCTAGGTGGTCATAACTATGTCGCCTTGTTCGCTCTTCATTGTTTCACAAATGAGCTTGCTATTTGACGAAGATAAGAAAAATGTAACCGCACTCTTACGAATGTTACAAGCCTACAAATTTTCATTCCGATGTCTCGCACAAACGAGTTGTATGTACATGAAATACAACCAGAACAAAATGGGATTTTGACGTCTCAACAAAATGAATATAGGGAATAAACGAATGATATATGCCAGTGGTTCTCAAGTCGATTTCAAGTTTGTCGCGAAATAACAATCAATAAACTAAAAAAAATATTTTTCGAGTGGCCGTATTTAGTAATAAAAAAATGATAAAATTTGTAATAATTAATTTTGAAGAGAAGTACAACTCGTGGACGTCAGTGACGTTATAATGAGCACAAAAACAAGCTCACGTAAATCACCGATTAAATGGGCATGAAAAAAAAATTATTATCTGCCGTCATTTAATGTTAATGAGTCAATTTATTTATAACCAGTCAATAACATATTTAAATACGCCGGGATTAATGGTGGGCAAAATATAAACAATATAATTTGAATATTTTTAATGAACGCCGAATAGTGGCACAACGTATATTGGACTGAAAACTTAAAAACAATGCTGCGTTTAGGCCAACGTGTAATCTGTATTAAAGCTCGCTCCATTTTATTTAATTTATTTATTTATTAAGTATTAATTTTCACGCAATGGCAAACACCGAAGTTTGGTTTTCATATTTGAGGCACAACTGTGAGTTCACATGTGTGTAAATGTTGAAGACAGCTATCGAGGAATTCACAACACATTTTAATCTTATTGTGTATTTTATCTTTTGCGTCGGGTTTGATTTCTTTATAACGATTTGTAAACTGCAAACCCAATTCTAAGCGAACTATATCATCATGAATGACCTCGGAATGTTATTTATGAAGCTAGCAGTTAACTTTTTCCACTTTAATATAGAGACTAAGTTATTTTTGTATTAAATAATGAATGAAAACGCCGTAAATAAGCCATTGCGTCAAAATTTACAAAATGGTGTTGACGCAAATTGTGAAAACTCAGGGATTAAAAAAAAGGAATGATCGCAGAAATAAAACAAAAGTCCCCAAGATGCAAAGATTCTTCACTTTTGTCGTTTATCTGATAGCGAGAGCTGTAAGCAAATTTATACTAAATTCAAGCGACTGTTTTAGCAATCGCGATGCGTAAGGTGCGGAGATAACCTACCCTGAACATGATTGAAATTCTTGCGGTGTTGCGTAAAGGTGAAACGAGCAAATTAATATAGTTTTGACGGGAAACCGTAATATGCTTACCGAAAAACGACATTGTATTTTGTTTTAAGTCAATGGTAGAACACTCTCATGAAGTACTCTCATTTTCAAACAAGGGGGTTGGGACCCCAATAACCCTCCGCTGGCTGTGCCCCCGGCACCGAGTTGAGGGAGGCCATGATTTTATTCTGATTTACCTTATTTTAGTTTCATTACAAGTCCGGGGACTGTCTATGTTAGCAAGGTAAATATACCCTTGCCCATAGGCTTCCGTCCATTCACACAACTTGATGTGAAATAGACGAACAAAATTAGTTGCCTGCATATTGGTACACATACTTCTGGAGGGCAACCACTGACTAAGTACTGACCTTGAGTTTTGATCTTTGCATTGATGAAGCAAGGAGTGCGGGATCAGATGATGTGAGAAAAACATAAGGCAGATAGAGTAAATCGAGACGTGAACAACGAGCAAGAATAGATGCCAGAGTGTATTTATCACTTGGAGTGAGAGACATGAAGCCGAAATCAATCACACGCATGGATGATTTGATTATACCATCGATGCCATCTCCAGACTCATTTAAAGCCTGCATCAGCTCGAGAAGATCTTCCTTCCTCACTGCCTCTCTTTCTTTGATCTTACGTTGGAACCAGCCCGGCCTAAATTGTATCTTCATGCTTGCTAACAAGATTGATCGTTTTTTCTCCAGATTAATATCTTAGAAAAAAAAATGTTGTGAATTAAAATTCGTTTAAGAGAACTGAAAAAGAAGCTCAGGTCTGTAGAGGATAGAATTTTATCATATGCTAGTGAAAGGTAGGCCAGCCGAGACTAAAAAAAAATTTAAATAATTATTACCTAAACAAAGAGAGCAGATTTTATCAAATTTCCAATATTTCAACTCAACAAAAAAAAATCAGCAGGGTGTCAATCGTAATTTCAGATCTGTAGCCCTGGACAGGTTAAGTCTAAAATATCCCAAAATAAATTTTAATTTGAGATTGAGATTTTTTTGAATTGCTGGACTCCTCACTACCGTTAGATAGTTTACGAAACAGCTGGTCGGTTATCATTTCCTCCACTATCAAAATAACTGGCTAACTAAACCCATACCCGGATACATGGACCAGTATCGGGATGAGAGGCCGTGGTTTGTCATATGAGTAGTGTCTCATCGGCTTTATTCTCGTCAAGGATTAAAATTGTGAATCCTATCCTAATATTTCAGATTTCTGACAAACCTAAATTTGCGAAAATAGACAGGAACAATTTGTATGCAAACCGTAACATACTCTGATACAAATTATCAAAATACTGCTTCTCCCCATTCTATAGAACTCCAATTTCAAAATACTAAACAATGTAATCGTCGCTAGATAAATATCGCGGAGTGAACATCATGCCCACCACCTCACCTACGATATAAGAAATTTTGAAAGCAATGCCAACACGGAAAAAGTTCCATCCCTCAAAATATAGTAGCCTCTGTGGAATTAAGTTACCGGAATAGTTTTAATTCTAAATTCTCAATATTTTAACCACGGAGAATCAAAAAATTGCATAATAATTTTTTATCAATTGCATAATAATATTTTATTGATATTGTATTCAATACCAGCCAATATTCTATCGAGCGTTTCATAAATATAATCCCAAGTCTGTATTGCTTTGAACATGACATTAAAATTATGTGTAAATAAACTAAAATTGTTTCGAAGTATTTAGACTATAAGATATATCGATACCACTTTACAATATACCATACTTAGTATGAGAACCGTGGTCTAATCAGGAAACCCTAGTAAGGAAACCTCCAGTATGAGTAGTTTAGAAACACTAGAATATGCTAGAGAGCTCACCAGATTTCAAAATGCCGACATCAGCTTCTTTTTCCATTGCAATGTTTGATGTTTTAGGGTTGAGTATAATGCCGCATAGGATTTTACGAACTACGACCCAATGCTTTTCATGGATTTTGGTTGAAACAAACTTTCTGAATTTCCATATTGACATTTCAGCAATGTAGAGGGCAGTGAGGGCCTCCTGTTAGAGCAAAAAACAATTTGAGCAAAGAAATATTCGAAACTAAGAAACAAGTTCCATCTACAAGCAAACGTAAGTCTAAATTTGAATATTGTGAAATGGAACGGCTTTATTTGATTAAATATAATTTTTAAACAAATGCTTTACGTGAATGAACCCACGGGGTCAGCTTAAATTTTTTTTTTAGATTCGAAACTAAGTTGGATATATATAATATTGTACCCAACACTCCACCTAGTGGATCTAATTCACCTACTTGGATTGTCTGATGCGTAAATAAATAAACAAGATGTCCTTCCAGAAGCCTTTGATTGAGCCCGATTGATCCAGGAAATGGTATCATGATATCTTTGAAATGATCCACAGTAATTCCTGGGGGTAAATCTGATTTGGTGAAAGTAACTTTCTTGTTTTTTGTGCCCTTGAATGACATTTTCTTCAAGCTGTGAACGACGTCATAGATAGACATTCCAGTTTTTATTTGGTTCATGGTGATATGTTCGGATCTTAAGGTGTCGAGCAGGACAAACAACAAAATTTCTGTCATTGTGTCGGGACTATATTGTTCATAGATTATCAAGACGGATACCGTGAAAATGAGAAACATTGGTATGGTGCATAGAGAGAAGATAGCCTTAGCTTCATTCTGCAGACGATTCATGACATAGGCACTCTTGTCTGCACTGAAAGCTTTGACAAGTTTTATGACGTCTTTTTTAGAGAACCCTGCCAATGCGATGACTCTCTCGGGACGAGCCTCTCCTTCAAAATTTCGAATGACATGCTCACGTGAGGAGTAAAAAATGCGGATGCCTGGGTAGAGCTTGCCAGCGAGGATGAGGTTTAGAATAAGCTTGGGATCTGCTTTTACTTTATGATTGCATTTGCCATACGGGTTTCCAAGACTTTCGGGGGAAGAATATTGATCAGCTCCATCAAGAACGAGAAGAAACCTTTCAGGATATTGCCTGATCCATCCAACACCCATGTCAATGACATCGTCATTCAAATCCGTTTTCCCAAATAAGAAATTTTTTGGGCTAATTCTTCTATGAACCTCAAGATCTCGAAAGTCCATGCGATGAACAACCTCAATCTTTCTAAGCTCTGGTACCTTACCATCAAGCACATTAATGGGGTATGTTTTTGTCATTTCAGTTTTACCATATCCAGCTCCTCCTATCAGAGCAACCCTTGATTTTCCATCTGAGAAAAAGTTCTCCATTGATATTGGGTTGCCAGGTTGTTTCTGAGTTTGCTGACTGAAACCCACTTCTGGTTTGTACTCGGATTCTTGTACTGTGGTTTGGTAATAGTCAACTTCTACTGTTTTGGGATTGGTTTTGTAATCGGGGGTTTTGAGATACTTCTTTTCAATCGGCTTTGCACTTCTCCTAGTTAAATCGTTGATGGCATGCTTGAATTCTTGGACTTTTTCTGTGATATGAAACAAAAAATAATCGGGCATTAGTACGTTGTGTATATTTTTGTTTTGTTTCATTGATAGATTAGCATAGCATTTTCAGAAGGTAATTACAAAGTATTTATGGAATTAATTTAGTCTCAATAGACTATATCGTAGTTTTATTTAACAGTCTCATTTCAGAAGAAGAAATTTCATGAGATTTATCACAGCCTATTTGAAAGCTGCAGCCTTGCCAGGAAGGCACTGATATAGTCTTGCTATAATAGTCAGTCACATCGTTTTCCACAACCATAATTGTGTTTTGAAAATGGCACAAGTTTCTGAATAAACTTTTATAAGAATTATTTATATGAAAAGCATTTCTAATGCCTTGGTGAAATCAGAATAGTTTTGTTGGAAAAGAAACAGACATACGAGAAGACACATATTCTTTTCATGCGAACTTAGAAATCTAAAAGCTTTACTGATAGACAATGAAATTTAGGAGGGTAAGGAAGAGTAGTACAGTCTCACATAAAACTCGTATTTTTTGGAATTTTATTGTCCCCCATTAACTCATAGCAGTATCTCCTGAAACTCGTATACATTGTTATTTCAAATCTTTAAAGAAAGATTGATGTAACACCAAAGTGCGCACCTGAACATAATAAACTCCAACTTGGAAGATTTAGCAGTTTTTTACCTAATTTCAGTGTTAAACAAAACGTTAAAAATTAATCATCTATTATACAACCATACACCTCAGTAAAGTGCCTTCATCCTCTGGAATTCCAGAAAGTATAGCTTTTGTCCATGCTATCCAGAGTCATGCAAGTACAATACTGGCAAAACATGTTGATCGAGATCAAGTTTATATCAACTGACCTGTGTAACTCCCCCCTCCTACAGCTGCTTCCTGCTCACTTGATGTATTGGTTGGTTGAGTGTCAGAAGGTCTATGACGATCAGGAGTGTTGTGGTGATGGATATGGGTTGTAGGAACTGAAACAATATAAATACAGGTTTAGTTTACAGTCATGGCTTTACTTTATCATGTAAAATGAAACTCTCAAAAAAGCTTTTGAGTGAATGTAATACCGAAAATATAGTATTTTTCAAGAAGATAACAATGTGCCAACTATAAATAGGATATATTCATTTTCTAATTTCTTTGAATACAACGGTAAATAAAACGGAAATTTTTTATCCGTTGTTTATTTTCATTCTCGAACAAATCTGTTATTACTGGAATAAACTATATTGGCTTCAATATTTCATAGAACAACTAAACAGGTTACTTGGTCTGATTGATTTAATGGGTAAGAAACATCTTTGTTATTTTGGTTTTGCCATTAGTATTAGATAGATAAAATAAGCAATTTGGCAAACTCAAAGAGAACTAAGATTTAGCTCATGAAGTTGGATCTTTGGATAGGTTAGATATAACATTTCATATGAAGTGGGATTCATGGTATGTTCTGGGTTAGGATAGATATAAAACTTAGGCAAATGGTTAGAGTAAGCATATGAAGTGGGATTCATGGTATGTTCTGGGTTAGGATAGATATAAAACTTAGGCAAATGGTTAGAGTAAGCATATGAAGTGGGATTCATGGTATGTTCTGGGTTAGGATAGATATAAAACTTAGGAAATGGTTAGAGTAAGCATATGAAGTGGGATTCATGGTATGTTCTGGGTTAGGATAGATATAAAACTTAGGAAATGGTTAGAGTAAGCATATGAAGTGGGATTCATGGTATGTTCTGGGTTAGGATAGATATAAAACTAGGAAATGGTTAGAGTAAGCATATGAAGTGGGATTCATGGTATGTTCTGGGTTAGGATAGATATAAAACTTAGGCAAATGGTTAGAGTAAGCATATGAAGTGGGATTCATGGTATGTTCTGGGTTAGGATAGATATAAAACATTAGGCAAATGGTTAGAGTAAGCATATGAAGTGGGATTCATGGTATGTTCCAGGTTAGGATAGATATAAAACATTAGGCAAATGGTTAGATTAAGCATATGAAGTGGGATTCATGGTATGTTCTGGGTTAGAATAGATATAAAACTTTGGGAAAATTGTTAGAGTAAGCATATGAAGTGGGATTCATGGTATGTTCTGGGTTAGAATAGATATAAAACTTTGGGAAAATTGTTAGAGTAAGCATATGAAGTGGGATTCATGGTATGTTCTGGGTTAGATAGATATAAAACTTGGGAAATGGTTAGAGTAAGCATATGAAGTGGGATTCATGGTATGTTCTGGGTTAGGATAGATATAAAATTAGGCAAATGGTTAGAGTAAGCATATGAAGTGGGATTCATGGTATGTTCTGGGTTGGGATAGATATAAAACTTTAGGCAAATGGTTAGAGAGTAAGCATATGAAGTGGGATTCATGGTATGTTCTGGGTTAGGATAGATATAAAACTTTGGGCAAATGGTTAGAGTAAGCATATGAAGTGGGATTCATGGTATGTTCTGGGTTAGGATAGATATAAAACTTGGGCAAATGGTTAGAGTAAGCATATGAAGTGGGATTCATGGTATGTTCTGGTTAGGATAGATATAAAACTTTAGGCAAATGGTTAGAGTAAGCATATGAAGTGGGATTCATGGTATGTTCTGGGTTAGGATAGATATAAAACTTTGGGCAAATGGTTAGAGTAAGCATATGAAGTGGGATTCATGGTATGTTCTGGGTTAGGATAGATATAAAACTTTGGGATTAGAGTAAGCATATGAAGTGGGATTCATGGTATGTTCTGGGTTAGGATAGATATAAAACTTTGGGCAAATGGTTAGAGTAAGCATATGAAGTGGGATTCATGGTATGTTCTGGGTTAGGATAGATATAAAACTTTAGGCAAATGGTTAGAGTAAGCATATGAAGTGGGATTCATGGTATGTTCTGGGTTAGGATAGATATAAAACTTGGGCAAATGGTTAGAGTAAGCATATGAAGTGGGATTCATGGTATGTTCTGGGTTAGGATAGATATAAAACTTTGGGATTAGAGTAAGCATATGAAGTGGGATTCATGGTATGTTCTGGGTTAGGATAGATATAAAACTTTGGCAAATGGTTAGAGTAAGCATATGAAGTGGGATTCATGGTATGTTCTGGGTTAGGATAGATATAAAACTTTGGGCAAATGGTTAGAGTAAGCATATGAAGTGGGATTCATGGTATGTTCTGGGTTAGGATAGATATAAAACTTGGGCAAATGGTTAGAGTAAGCATATGAAGTGGGATTCATGGTATGTTCTGGGTTAGGATAGTATAAAACTTTGGGCAAATGGTTAGAGTAAGCATATGAAGTGGGATTCATGGTATGTTCTGGGTTAGGATAGATATAAAACTTTGGGCAAATGGTTAGAGTAAGCATATGAAGTGGGATTCATGGTATGTTCTGGGTTAGGATAGATATAAAACTTGGGCAAATGGTTAGAGTAAGCATATGAAGTGGGATTCATGGTATGTTCTGGGTTAGGATAGATATAAAACTTTGGCAAATGGTTAGAGTAAGCATATGAAGTGGGATTCATGGTATGTTCTGGGTTAGGATAGATATAAAACTTTAGGCAAATGGTTAGAGTAAGCATATGAAGTGGGATTCATGGTATGTTCTGGGTTAGGATAGTATATAAAACTTTGGGCAAATGGTTAGAGTAAGCATATGAAGTGGGATTCATGGTATGTTCTGGGTTAGGATAGATATAAAACTTTAGGCAAATGGTTAGAGTAAGCATATGAAGTGGGATTCATGGTATGTTCTGGGTTAGGATAGATATAAAACTTTAGGAAAATGGTTAGAGTAAGCATATGAAGTGGGATTCATGGTATGTTCTGGGTTAGGATAGATATAAAACTTTGGGCAAATGGTTAGAGTAAGCATATGAAGTGGGATTCATGGTATGTTCTGGGTTAGGATAGATATAAAACTTAGGCAAATGGTTAGAGTAAGCATATGAAGTGGGATTCATGGTATGTTCTGGGTTAGGATAGATATAAAACTTTGGAAATGGTTAGAGTAAGCATATGAAGTGGGATTCATGGTATGTTCTGGGTTAGGATAGATATAAAACTTTGGGCAAATGGTTAGAGTAAGCATATGAAGTGGGATTCATGGTATGTTCTGGGTTAGGATAGATATAAAACTTAGGGAAATGGTTAGAGTAAGCATATGAAGTGGGATTCATGGTATGTTCTGGGTTAGGATAGATAAAACTTGGGAAATGGTTAGAGTAAGCATATGAAGTGGGATTCATGGTATGTTCTGGGTTAGGATAGATATAAAACTTTGGGCAAATGGTTAGAGTAAGCATATGAAGTGGGATTCATGGTATGTTCTGGGTTAGGATAGATATAAAACTTGGGCAAATGGTTAGAGTAAGCATATGAAGTGGGATTCATGGTATGTTCTGGGTTAGGATAGATATAAAACTTGGGCAAATGGTTAGAGTAAGCATATGAAGTGGGATTCATGGTATGTTCTGGGTTAGGATAGATATAAAACTTGGGCAAATGGTTAGAGTAAGCATATGAAGTGGGATTCATGGTATGTTCTGGGTTAGGATAGATATAAAACTTTGGGCAAATGGTTAGAGTAAGCATATGAAGTGGGATTCATGGTATGTTCTGGTTAGGATAGATATAAAACTTTGGGCAAATGGTTAGAGTAAGCATATGAAGTGGGATTCATGGTATGTTCTGGGTTAGGATAGATATAAAACTTCAGGCAAATGGTTAGAGTAAGCATATGAAGTGGGATTCATGGTATGTTCTGGTTAGGATAGATATAAAACTTAGCAAATGGTTAGAGTAAGCATATGAAGTGGGATTCATGGTATGTTCTGGATTGGGATAGATATAAAAGTTTGGGCAAATGGTTAGAGTTAGCATGTGAAGTGGGATTCATGGTATGTTCTGGATTGGGATAGATATAAAACTTCAGGCAAATGGTTAGAGTAAGCATATGAAGTGGGATTCATGGTATGTTCTGGATTGGGATAGATATAAAAGTTTGGGCAAATGGTAGAGTAGCATATGAAGGGGTTCATGGTATGTTCTGGATTGGGATAGATATAAAACTTCAGGCAAATGGTTAGAGTAAAGCATATGAAGTGGGATTCATGGTATGTTCTGGATTGGGATAGATATAAAAGTTTGGGCAAATGGTTAGAGTTAGCATGTGAAGTGGGATTCATGGTATGTTCTGGATTGGGATAGATATAAAACTTTGGCAAATGGTTAGAGTAAGCATATGAAGTGGGATTCATGGTATGTTCTGGGTTAGGATAGATATAAAACTTTAGGCAAATGGTTAGAGTAAGCATATGAAGTGGGATTCATGGTATGTTCTGGGTTAGGATAGATATAAAACTTAGGCAAATGGTTAGAGTAAGCATATGAAGTGGGATTCATGGTATGTTCTGGGTTAGGATAGATATAAAACTTAGGAAATGGTTAGAGTAAGCATATGAAGTGGGATTCATGGTATGTTCTGGGTTAGGATAGATATAAAACTTGGGCAAATGGTTAGAGTAAGCATATGAAGTGGGATTCATGGTATGTTCTGGTTAGGATAGATATAAAACTTGGGCAAATGGTTAGAGTAAGCATATGAAGTGGGATTCATGGTATGTTCTGGGTTAGGATAGATATAAAACTTTGGGCAAATGGTTAGAGTAAGCATATGAAGTGGGATTCATGGTATGTTCTGGGTTAGGATAGATATAAAACTTTGGGCAAATGGTTAGAGTAAGCATATGAAGTGGGATTCATGGTATGTTCTGGGTTAGGATAGATATAAAACTAGGGAAGTGGTTAGAGTAAGCATATGAAGTGGGATTCATGGTATGTTCTGGTTAGGATAGATATAAAATTTAGGCAAATGGTTAGAGTAAGCATATGAAGTGGGATTCATGGTATGTTCTGGGTTAGGATAGATATAAAACTTTGGGCAAATGGTTAGAGTAAGCATATGAAGTGGGATTCATGGTATGTTCTGGGTTAGGATAGATATAAAACTTTGGGCAAATGGTTAGAGTAAGCATATGAAGTGGGATTCATGGTATGTTCTGGGTTAGGATAGATATAAAACTTGGGCAAATGGTTAGAGTAAGCATATGAAGTGGGATTCGTATGTTCTGGGTTAGGATAGATATAAAACTTTGGGCAAATGGTTAGAGTAAGCATATGAAGTGGGATTCATGGTATGTTCTGGGTTAGGATAGATATAAAACTTAGGGCAAATGGTTAGAGTAAGCATATGAAGTGGGATTCATGGTATGTTCTGGGTTAGGATAGATATAAAACTTGGGCAAATGGTTAGAGTAAGCATATGAAGTGGGATTCATGGTATGTTCTGGGTTAGGATAGATATAAAACTTTGGCAAATGGTTAGAGTAAGCATATGAAGTGGGATTCATGGTATGTTCTGGGTTAGGATAGATATAAAACTTTGGGCAAATGGTTAGAGTAAGCATATGAAGTGGGATTCATGGTATGTTCTGGGTTAGGATAGATATAAAACTTGGGCAAATGGTTAGAGTAAGCATATGAAGTGGGATTCATGGTATGTTCTGGGTTAGGATAGATATAAAACTTGGGCAAATGGTTAGAGTAAGCATATGAAGTGGGATTCATGGTATGTTCTGGGTTAGGATAGATATAAAACTTTGGGCAAATGGTTAGAGTAAGCATATGAAGTGGGATTCATGGTATGTTCTGGGTTAGGATAGATATAAAACTTGGGCAAATGGTTAGAGTAAGCATATGAAGTGGGATTCATGGTATGTTCTGGGTTAGGATAGATATAAAACTTTGGGCAAATGGTTAGAGTAAGCATATGAAGTGGGATTCATGGTATGTTCTGGGTTAGGATAGATATAAAACTTGGGCAAATGGTTAGAGTAAGCATATGAAGTGGGATTCATGGTATGTTCTGAGTTAAGATAGATATAAAACTTTGGCAAATGGTTAGAGTAAGCATATGAAGTGGGATTCATGGTATGTTCTGGGTTAGGATAGATATAAAACTTTGGCAAATGGTTAGAGTAAGCATATGAAGTGGGATTCATGGTATGTTCTGGGTTAGGATAGATATAAAACTTTGGGCAAATGGTTAGAGTAAGCATATGAAGTGGGATTCATGGTATGTTCTGGGTTAGGATAGATATAAAACTTTGGGCAAATGGTTAGAGTAAGCATATGAAGTGGGATTCATGGTATGTTCTGGGTTAGGATAGATATAAAACTTTGGGCAAATGGTTAGAGTAAGCATATGAAGTGGGATTCGTGGTAAAAGTTATTAGCCACTGCCTTGTTCTGCAATAAAGTGCAGGAACCGAATGATAAAGGTATAATACTCGACTGTATGCTTGGAAACCAATGCAAAACTCTGATAATATTACCAGTAGCGGATGTTCCCTGATGTTCATGTGCGCCAGAGGGTGTCATACTTCCAGAGCCACTTGCAGCTATAAAAGGAAAAAAATTTCATTAATTAATAACGAGTAACCTTTGGGTTAGAATAAATATTTCAGCAGTTATCTCACATAACTTGAACTTGTCTAAATGACCTAGTCCTAGAGACTTGACTTAGAGAGAACTTTAATGATTCCTCGATTAAGAGAAAATTTCGATGAAACACGATTTACTATGTTAAACAATATTTTTCGATTTAAAAATAGAGTTGTTTTTTTCTAAATTTTTCAATGAGACTCATATTTACACATTACTTTGTTGTTTATGACTCAGACTCACTAGTGACTGAAATTGACTTCAGATTTAATGATCAGGATTTCGTCATACTAAAGAAATGACACACTCGGCTTGATTCAAGACTAAGATTTAAACTTTGTAACCAGAACTTGGTATGTAAGACACACTATATATGGATTACTATGTATGTAAGATAAATTCACATATAATCAATGTTTTTCAAATATTTCATTTTTGGCTTATTTTACTTTAGGTTCCTCAATGATTCAGTCCTATTACTCTGCAAAAAACTACCTTCTCCTCCAGTTGCCCCTCGTGTGTCCACAAGCGGTTCAGATGATCGGGAACCAAATGGAGATGCACCAAGTTGAGGTGATGGAACACTGGACACTCTTTTCGGTTCTTCACATCGTGCAACTGAACAAAAATTGAGGATGCAACATTATAATAATTGTTTTATTGTTTTTTGAAAAATCATATCTTTCTAATTTTTTAATATTATTCAGCATTGTCTTTACTCTAATATATTTGAACAATATATGTGCGCCTTATGTATGAACAAAACCTCAATTTAAGCACTTTATTTAGTGATCGCTTTATAACCCGGTGCCCCCTATGGTTCTTGAAATACGATACTTAATCCTACCTTCACCTCCAGGTGACCCTTCTGGCTTTGAAAATTGATCGGCTGATTGAGATAGAGATGAACTGAGTGGAACATTAGACACTCTCTCCTCTTCCACAGTTTGCGAGAGTGTTGTTGGATGAGGAGAATCTGTTCAGGAATAATGTTTAAACTACATAGCAATATTTCAAGGTTACCCATGTTTTTCAAAGAAGTTTCACTTAATCAGGGGTTTGCCTACGGAAGGCACCTTCATACAAGTTGTGTTTGTTGTTAATTAAATTGCAATCTTACTTGACTTTCAGTATATTTATCGTCATGTATAATTAATTTATAATTTGTATAGACCCCGAAGTTACCTTGTTCAGATCCATCTTCATTCAGAAAACCATCTACCAGTTGCCAGATTTTTTCAGTTGTTGCTGATTCACCTGTGTTAAATAAAAAACTATTTTGTTTGGCCCGCCGTCAAATAATGTTGCACAATGCACACTTATCAACACCCCTGGGCTAAATATTAGACATTAAGGTAAACTATCAATACTCACCATTCTCGTATTTCCACTGAGTCAACATTTGCAGATTCCTTTCTTCAACAGATCTTGCATTGTCCTTTATGTTTTCGACTTCCAGCATACTGAGCGATAAACCTTTCCTAGACAATGCAAATCTTTTGAACTGCGCAGCATTGGCAAAGACTTTCGGAACTTTCAGAAAAGCATCTTCGATTCTGGGACCTGTTGGAAGGAAAACCAGAATAAATACGAACCCCTATTCTCGCCACATTCGGACGTATTTAAATATAAGCCTCATGCCCGCCAACTATGAAAGATTTCAGATACAGACCCCATGCCAACCATGTCTAGAGATCTCTGATACTAACCCCATGCCCACCACCTCTCGAAATCTCTGATACTAACCCCATGCCCACCACCTATAGAGATCTCAGATACAAACCCCATGCCCACCACCTCTAGAAATCTCAGATACAAACCCCATGCCCACCACCTCTCGAAATCTCTGATACTAACCCCATGCCCACCCCCTCTTGAGATCTAGGATATAAACCCCATGCCCACCACTTCTGGAGATCTAGGATATAAACCCCATGCCCACCACTTCTGGAGATCTAGGATATAAACCCCATGCCCACCACTTCTGGAGATCTAGGATATAAACCCCATGCCCACCCCCTCTTGAGATCTAGGATATAAACCCCATGCCCACCCCCTCTTGAGATCTGGGATATAAACCCCATGCCCACCCCCTCTTGAGATCTAGGATATAAACCCCATGCCCACCCCCCTCTTGAGATCTGGGATATGAACCCCATGCCTACCCCTCTTGAGATCTGGGATATAAACCCCATGCCCACCCCCTCTTGAGATCTAGGATATAAACCCCATGCCCACCCCCTCTTGAGATCTAGGATATAAACCCCATGCCCACCACTTCTGGAGATCTAGGATATAAACCCCATGCCCACCACTTCTGGAGATCTAGGATATAAACCCCATGCCCACCACTTCTAGAGATCTGGGATACAACCCCTTGCCCACCCCCTTCTGAGATCTAGGATATAACCCATGCCCACCACTTCTGGAGATCTAGGATATAAACCCCCATGCCCACCACTTCTGGAGATCTAGGATATAAACCCCATGCCCACCACTTCTGAGATCTAGGATATAAACCCCATGCCCACCACTTCTTGAGATCTAGGATATAAACCCCATGCCCACCACTTCTAGAGATCTGGGATACAAACCCCTTGCCCACCCCCTCTTGATATCTGGGATACAAACCCCTTGCCCACCCCCTCTTGAGATCTGGGATAACAACCCCTTGCCCACACCCTCTTAGATCTAGGATATAAACCCCATGCCCACCCCCTCTGGAGATCTAGGATATAAACCCCATGCCCACCACTTCTGGAGATCTAGGATATAAACCCCATGCCCACCCCTCTGAGATCTAGGATATAACCCCATGCCCACCACTTCTGAGATCTAGGATATAAACCCCATGCCCCCCCTCTTGAGATCTAGGATATAAACCCCATGCCCACCCCTCTGAGATCTAGGATATAAACCCCATGCCCACCACTTCTGAGATCTAGGATACAAACCCTGCCCACCCCCTCTTGAGATCTAGGATATAAACCCCATGCCCACCCCCTCTGAGATCTAGGATATAAACCCCATGCCCACCCCCCTGAGATCTAGGATATAAACCCCATGCCCACCCCTCTTGAGATCTAGGATATAAACCCCATGCCCACCACTTCTGGAGATCTGGATATAAACCCCATGCCCACCACTTCTAGAGATCTGGGATATAAACCCCATGCCCACCCCCTCTTGAGATCTGGGATATAAACCCCATGCCCACCCCCTCTTGAGATCTGGGATACAAACCCCTTGCCCACCCCCTCTTGAGATCTAGGATATAAACCCATGCCCCCCCTCTGGAGAATCTAGGATACAAACCCCATGCCCACCCACTTCTTGGAGATCTAGGATATACAACCCCATGCCCACCACTTCTAGAGATCTGGGATATAAACCTCATGCCCAACCCCTCTTGAGATCTAGGATATAAACCCCATGCCCACCACTTCTAGAGATCTGGGATACAAACCCCTTGCCCACCCCCTCTTGAGATCTGGGATACAAACCCTTGCCCACCCCTCTTTTGAGATCTAGGATATAAACCCCATGCCCACCCCCTCTGGAGATCTAGGATATAAACCCCATGCCCACCACTTCTGGAGATCTAGGATATAAACCCCATGCCCACCACTTCTAGAGATCTGGGATATAAACTCATGCCCAACCCCTCTTGAGATCTAGGATATATACCCCATGCCCACCCCCTCTTGAGATCTAGGATATAAACCCCATGCCCGCCACTTCTGGAGATCTAGGATATAAACCCCATGCCCACCAACTTCTAGAGATCTGGATATAAACCTCATGCCCAACCCTCTTGAGATCTAGGATATAAACCCCATGCCCACCACTTCTAGAGATCTGGGATATAAACCCCTTGCCCACCCCCTCTTGAGATCTGGGATACAAACCCCTTGCCCACCCCCTCTTGAGATCTAGGATATAAACCCCATGCCCACCCCCTCTGGAGATCTAGGATATAAACCCCCATGCCCACCACTTCTAGAGATCTGGGATATAAACCTCATGCCCAACCCCTCTTGAGATCTAGGATATAAACCCCATGCCCACCACTTCTAGAGATCTGGGATATAAACCCCATGCCCACCCCCTCTTGAGATCTAGGATATAAACCCCATGCCCACCACTTCTGGAGATCTAGGATATAAACCCCATGCCCACCACTTCTAGAGATCTGGGATATAAACCCCATGCCCACCACCTCTAGAGATCTAGGATATAAACCCCATGCCCACCACTTCTAGAGATCTGGGATATAAACCTCATGCCCAACCCCTCTTGAGATCTAGGATATAAACCCCATGCCCACCACTTCTGGAGATCTAGGATATAAACCCCATGCCCACCACTTCTAGAGATCTGGGATATAAACCTCATGCCCAACCCCTCTTGAGATCTAGGATATAAACCCCATGCCCACCACTTCTAGAGATCTGGGATATAAACCTCATGCCCAACCCCTCTTGAGATCTAGGATATAAACCCCATGCCCACCACTTCTAGAGATCTGGGATATAAACCTCATGCCCAACCCCTCTTGAGATCTAGGATATAAACCCCATGCCCACCACTTCTGGAGATCTAGGATATAAACCTCATGCCCACCACCTCTAGAGATCTAGGATATAAACCTCATGCCCACCACCTCTAGAGATCTAGGATATAAACCTCATGCCCACCACTTCTGGAGATCTAGGATATAAACCTCATGCCCACCACCTCTAGAGATCTAGGATATAAACCTCATGCCCACCACTTCTGGAGATCTAGGATATAAACCCCATGCCCACCACTTCTAGAGATCTGGGATATAAACCTCATGCCCACCACCTCTAGAGATCTAGGATATAAACCCCATGCCCACCACTTCTAGAGATCTGGAATATAAACCCCATGCCCACCCCCAAGGTGTTGGATACAGAACCAATTTCTAATAACTCTTGGGATCTGACCCAAATGGGAAGTGTTTTTACAATCCTAGATTGAATGCTTGTCGAGAAGTTTGTATGGCACAAAGGTGTGAAACAGGTCATGAAGTAAACTTACCAGTGACACCACTATTCTCTGCCTTGAGATGTTTCTCAACAACCTCTCTGATATAGCTGGATGTTGCATTTGATCCTGAAATACAGAGAAAATATGACCAATTTATGAGTAAATATTTCTATTTTATTGTGAAAATCCATCATCAGGTTTCTCAAATGAATCATGACTCCAACTTGACTATGGCTCTCAAGTCCTGATTGTGAAAGCTTTGACTTGGGCTGCGATATTAAATAACGTTTTACATTCTTTTCAATTCCAGAAAACTGCAATCAATAGCTTGAGTTTCTAACTCCCCACTTTTAGAATCATGAAACGCGACTGAGGCTGTGGTGAGTAGTAACTATGTCTCCGATTTCAATGCCAGCAATACACGTAGACCTACGACTTCACAAGTCAATGAGGTTACTCAACGCTATGTAAAACTGGAATGATGTGTTTCTCACATTTCGTTTCAAGCACAACCTCATACACGCAACTGATCAAAACTTTCCCACAAACCTACCCGTTTATGGAAAACAAACAAATATTTACCGTTTTTTTCTTTCCAAAGTTGAAGCATCTCAAACTTTTGATCTTCAACAGAACTTGCATTATCTTCAATAATTGTTGAGATTTCATTGATACTGAGTCCGAGACCTGTCCCAGCTTGTGCAAACATTTTGAAATGTTTGAAAGTTGGAAATCTCTTCAAGATATCAGTGCAAGCGTCTTCAAATCTATAATTCTCTCCTGAAATATTGATTAGACTTGATTTACACAATTGCTATGAATTAAGCCTAGTACAAGTATGAACAGTCGTAAGCAGCGACTACACAATGAACATAAAATTGTTAACATATATTTTATCTTGTTTTATCACCACACCCATGCAAGTTCACTTTTGCCATCTTATGATAAATCAACTTTTCCAACTTCCAAAATACGTAACAAAACCATTCTACATTAAATCCTACTAGATGGCAGTAGAGAGTCATTATTTTATCCAATTGGTTACTAGTCATTTAATTGCTGGTGAAAGGGTTAGGGTGACACAACATTAGTACACTGTTAAGCATTTCTAATTTGGAAAATTTACGAATTGCGTGAAAAAAAAAATCACAAATCTACTATGTTATAGCAACTTCTTCTCAAACATATATTTAACAACATTTCAATATTTTTAAATATTTGAATCATCTAGGCTTTTCCTGACTGGATAATAATTATCAATTACTCCAATATTCAAAACCATCTTCACCTGCTGTTGCCCCTTGTGGCTCTGGATGTTGCTCAGCTGATTGAGGATCAAATGGAGATGCACCGAGCTTAGGTGGTGGAACATTGGACACTGTCTCCTCTTCCTCAGATTGTGAGAGTGAAGTTATCTCTGTATGAGAAGACGGTTGATACATAAAACACTCCCAAGACGAGTGGCCACTAATATGTTCCCGACAACACCTAGGATTCAGCGCATTAGCTAAAATACATGGTATTTTGAATTGTTCAAATCATAGTTGATAGAAAAAATTCTAGGTTGAAGAATTCCAAAATGCAAGAATTTTTACATTACCTCATGATTATATAATCATAATTCTATTATATTATGCACTATAATAGATTGGATGGAACCACGACAACAGAGATAACTCTAGTTGATTATAAGATACCGTAAGATGCTGGACTTTTATACAGATGGCGAATATTCTCCAATCAATATTCTCCAACTTAAGAGCTTTTGGATACAAACCCCATGCCCACCACCTCTAGAGATCTTGGATACAAACCTCTTTATATTGTTAAATATTTAATTCATTTAGGCATTTCTTGTCTGAAGCATCATCAATATCTTCAATATTCAAACCCACCCTCACCTGCTGTTGCCACTTGTGGCTCTGGATGTTTTTCAGCTGATTGAGGATCAAATGGAGATGCACCGAGCTTGGGTGGTGGAACATTGGACACTGTCTCCTCATCCTCATATTGTGCGAGTGAAGTTGCATCTGTATGGGAAAAAGGTTGATAAATATAACACGCTAAAAAAAGCCCTACCCAAGCACCCCATTATATGTATCCTGCAACACCTAGAGTACCGTAACGACATAACACTTGTAATTGTTCTACCACGTTTGCTGTTTTTCACTGCACTTGGTTCAGAGGAATTTTTTGCCAAGATTTGGAAAGTATCTGTTACAAGTAAGGATGGATAATATTGAATCATGGGTGATCATATAAAGCTGGGATGAAGGAACGTATCGTAACAGAAGTATTGCTCGCTTTTTAAGCAGTAGAGTACCTGAAACTAATACTTGTTATCAATTCCCATATCTGACACGATCTCATGACCGGACAAGGAGCCATGGTTTGACATATAATTTTCCTCCCTCAAGATCAAATTGAAAATCACCAATAGTTTAAGGAATTATCAGTAACATGCATTGCCAAGATTGTTTTATTCAAAACTCGAACCATCAAGTCATCTCTGAACAAATCAACAACCAGCATTACCTTGATCAACTCCAGACTTTTTACTCTCAGCTCTCTGTTCAGCCGATCGCCCACTCTGATCACTGCCTGATGTGCTGGAAATATTCGAGCCTGCAAATTAGAAAAAGCGTTATGAAGTCAATTTCAATTTTAAAACTTTTGACAAACTCATTTCAGAATAATTGAATCATTGAAGTATTTAGTATATTTGATAGCTTATGATTGATATTTTTGGACAAGAAGTGAACCTATGGATTGTTCTAGTATTATGCTGTTGCTGTTTAATTTTTTTTTTCTTGTATTTTTCTCATTATGAAAAAAAAAATAGCTTTCTCTCTAAATACAGAACCAATTGGTTTAGAATTTCTAGTAGTTAAAGATTTTTGTTTTCACCAAGAGTAATTACTTTAATTTATTTTGAAATTTTTTGGGGTTCTATGGGACTTGTTATTATATGATAATAACAACAACAAAATTGAAAATTGCGTACTTTGTGGCGGTTTTGCATTTGTTGCGATATGGGGGACAGACAAAGATATCGTAGCAGTAGTGTGAAAGACCAGACACCCGCACAACTTCGTTTGGCCTTTGTGTGCCTCTATTTGAGCCTTATTTTCTTGTTTTTGAAACAAATTACTTTTTAAAATTCGACTTGAGACAATCGGATATTGATACATGTGGTTAAATGATGGTGAGATGTAAAAGGGATTATATTAAATAGGATAAGTAGAACAAACTCAGGTCAGTATGACTTGCAAATAAAATTAATATCCATACTCAGATACCCATGCACATAACACATAATTCTATGCCCCACCCCCTTTATGACTCTTCATTCTTAACAAAGTCCTAGAAAGTAACCTCTGATATGCAGCCTACAACACCTAGAAATTTGAGAAGGATTTATAACGAGTAAGGATGGGTAAATTTACATGACTTTTCATGTGAAAGACGTTGTGAAAAAATGTAGGGCAGAATATAGTGATGCTTTTCAAGCAGTAGAGTATCTGAAACAATTACTTGTTAACAATTCCAAAACCGGGACATGATCCAATGACCTGACTAGATGAGGAGAAAACGGCGGCTGCGAATTTCTTGAGATGCAATGCAATGAGGAAATAAAATCCATTTTTTATTCGAGAGATGTGTCTGTCATTGCACGATTTTTATGGAAAGTAATTTCTTGAAGAAAATCTCTATCCATGTAAAAAAATTACCATCGATGCCCGGAAGTGCATATGCGTGCAAAAAATTATTTTCGAAAATGAACATTACAAAGGCCAAGCAGAGAACTACAATTAGTGATGCTCATATAAAAAATGTTTAAATCTTGGCTTCGTCCAGCGCGACACCTGATGTACAAAAGATTCAAGTGTAATGCAACAACAGGTGTCAAATTGTCTAACAGAAGAACATATTCCAAATCTCTTCATTCTTATTTTTACCATTTTTTTCATGACCTTTACTTTTCGCCACCTTCTGTTTTTCTTGAGCTGGTGATGGACTGCCACCCTTGCTGCTTTCCACCGCACTTGGTTTGGGAGAAATTTTTTCAGAGATTTGAGAAGGATCTGTAACAATAATAATTACATGTTGCGTTATCGTGTCACTGCTAACATGAAATTGAGGGAAATGAACAAAACAAAGGTAGCAGTATTTCTTTACATACAGTAGCACTTGATAAGAGCAATATAATATAACACATGAGATTGTCATTGCATGTTGGTTCCCTCTTATAGCCTTCATTTAGGAGTATGTAGTCCGGCATATCTTTAAGCCCGTTTCCTAGTTACAGTCTAGTTTATTTTCCAGCCAGTAAAAAAGTAGTAATGAATACAAGAAGTGAACCTATGGTAAAGTAAGCATATGAAGTTGTGATTCATGGTATGTTCTGGGTTAGGATGAATATAAAACTGTAGGCAAATGGTTAAAGTAAGCATATGAAGTTGGAATTCATGATATGTTCTGGGTTAAGATAGATATAAAACTGTAGGCAAATGGTTAGAGTAAGCATATGAAGTTGGGATTCATGATATGTTCTGGGTTAAGATAGATATAAAACTGTAGGCAAATGGTTAGAGTAAGCATATGAAGTTGGGATTCATGATATGTTCTGGGTTAAGATAGATATAAAACTGTAGGCAAATGGTTAGAGTAAGCATATGAAGTTGGGATTCATGGTATGTTCTGGGTTAAGATAGATATAAAACTGTAGGCAAATGGTTAGAGTAAGCATATGAAGTTGGGATTCATGATATGTTCTGGGTTAAGATAGATATAAAACTGTAGGCAAATGGTTAGAGTAAGCATATGAAGTTGGGATTCATGGTATGTTCTGGGTTAAGATAGATATAAAACTGTAGGCAAATGGTTAGAGTAAGCATATGAAGTTGGGATTCATGATATGTTCTGGGTTAGGATAGATATAAAACTGTAGGCAAATGGTTAGAGTAAGCATATGAAGTTGGGATTCATGATATGTTCTGGGTTAGGATAGATATAAAATCGTAGGCAAATGGTTAGAGTAAGCATATTAAATGGGATTCATGTTATGCTCTGGGTTAAGATAGATATAAAACTGTAGGCAAATGGTTAGAGTAAGCATATGAAGTTGGGATTCATGATATGTTCTGGGTTAAGATAGATATAAAACTGTAGGCAAATGGTTAGAGTAAGCATATGAAGTTGGGATTCATGGTATGTTCTGGGTTAAGATAGATATAAAACTGTAGGCAAATGGTTAGAGTAAGCATATGAAGTTGGGATTCATGGTATGTTCTGGGTTAAGATAGATATAAAACTGTAGGCAAATGGTTAGAGTAAGCATATGAAGTTGGGATTCATGGTATGTTCTGGGTTAAGATAGATATAAAACTGTAGGCAAATGGTTAGAGTAAGCATATGAAGTTGGGATTCATGATATGTTCTGGGTTAGGATAGATATAAAACTTTAGGTAAATGGTTAGAGTAAGCATATGAAGTTGGGATTCATGATATGTTCTGGGTTAGGATAGATATAAAACTTTAGGTAAATGGTTAGAGTAAGCATATGAAGTTGGGATTCATGATATGTTCTGGGTTAGGATAGATATAAAACTTTAGGTAAATGGTTAGAGTAAGCATATGAAGTTGGGATTCATGATATGTTCTGGGTTAAGATAGATATAAAACTGTAGGCAATTGGTTAGAGTGAGCATATGAAGTTGGGATTCATGATATGTTCTGGGTTAAGATAGATATAAAACTGTAGGCAAATGGTTAGAGTAAGCATATGAAGTTGGGATTCATGATATGTTCTGGGTTAGGATAGATATAAAATCGTAGGCAAATGGTTAGAGTAAGCATATTAAATGGGATTCATGTTATGTTCTGGCTTGTAATATATCCCACAAGACTCAACAAAGCCAATCAGGAAGCAATGGAGTTATTGAAGATTTCCTGTCAATTCTACAATAATTAGGATGTTACCAAAATACTCAACCACAAACTGCCTCTTTAAAAAATACTGCGGTTACCGTGGAGGGTCGATGAAAAATAGACATTTTACCTCGTCATGCTCGACACTGGTTTTAAGCTTAGGTTTGAATTTTATATAAAAGTAAAATTATGAAGATATTAAATGGCTGCAAAAACTTTTGAAGTTTGAATAGTTATTTAAATTCAGTTGAAGTAACTGGGCTCACATATGAGCTCTTGCTTATGTGGGTTTGCTCGTGTGTTAGAATTTTCTATACACACTAGTGTATGAGGTGTTTCCACAACTACGTTCCAAACAAGGCACAACAAAACTAATCATTTTACTCGCTATTCTGGAGCAGTGGTGTGCCACCTATAATTCGAGAGAGCCAGATACAAATATCTGGGGGAGACTGCGTGCTACACCTTTATTTAACATGGGCTTTGTAAAAGCTGCAAGCACACAAAAAACATTGTAACGACAAAAGCATAGATAATAAATTGTACTCGGGTATAGGCTATGCGATGCAAAGGGATTGCAATTACTTGCACATACTAAATTGAACTACGGTAACTTGAAAATTCATTTTGCACACCATTCAAAATTGGCACTTCTACGTGACCTGCACAATTTATTTCGTTGTGGGCTGCAGTTAGCCTGCGGACCGCCGATTGCAAACCTCGGCTTCAGAGTATCGGTTCCAAATCAGGGCCCGTGGCCTACCAAAAGGGCCACAATAGGTTTACTTTTCCCCTTTCAAGTAAACTCCTAGTTCTTTTTAATTTCAATGATTGATAAGATTATTTCAGTTTTTTTTTCACTTTGTTGAGCATAAATTATTACATATTATTTGAGATTTGAATTCTATCGATCAGAATAACCCTCTAAATACCTGATAAACAGGGGGCATTACTGCTAAAAGCCTCTGGAGGGGGCCATTAGCCATAAAAGGTTTGTAACCGATCATTGGAAGAATATACAATATTTGACGCTCAGCATTTCAATACTTTAGTTTCAGGAAGTGGGCATCCCAATTGAAACTGTGATTTATGCTGGGTTTGAATTTTATACAGATGGCGAATCACAGCTTAAAATTCTAAAAGTTCATTTAGACAAAGTTTATTTATTCCTAACAGCAAAAAAGATTTACGTTGCCAATATTAGTATTCTAACCTGTAATTCAAGACATTATAGACGAGATCAAAACGATGAATGAAAATATCGGTATATTTCATTCAATACCGATGTAATTACCAATAGCCATACCGATAATTCTCTGTTCAAGACACGACTGCTGGTCACATACGTACCTTGATAAACTCCAGGTTTCCTCGACGTCAAACTCTCTGCTGCTGTTCTGGAGGTCAACGATGCAGACAACGATTTGCTGGGATCTGTGATGGAAAGAATACAATTTTAGCAAATCTTAATAATTTCAATATTTTTTTTCATTTTTTCGAGTATGGGACATCAAAATCAATAGTTTAACCATTTCAATGTTTTCAGTTTTATGTTTATATCCAAAGGAACAAATCAGGAAAATGTTTAGAGTATGTTTTGGGTTAGGAATGATGGTTAGAGTGAGCATAAGAAGTGGGGTTCATGATATGTTCTGGGTTGGGATGAATATAAAACTTTAGGCAAATAGTTAGAGTAAGCATATGAAGTGGGATTCATGGTATGTTCTGGGTTGGGATAGGAATAAAACCGTAGGCAAATGGTTAGAGTAAGCATATGAAGTGGGATTCATAGTATGCCCAGGCTTGGAATATACCTTATAAAACTTAACAACCTTGTCAGGAAGCAATAGAGTTATTCCGGATATCCTGTCAATTCTATCGCTTACTCAGTCTAGATTAATTAGGAAGCTGTAAAAATAATCAACCAACAAACTGCTTTTGTTGAAGTAAATCTCGCATATGAGCATTTGCTTATGTGGCTTTGCCTGTGTGACAGAATCTTTTATACAAACTATGTCGGCAGTATTTTCACAACAAGGTTCCAAACAAGGCATAGCAAAACTACTCATTTTACGCTACTCAACTATTTTCATCAAAGGTCCGACCATAAAATTTAAAAAATCCCCAAAAATATAATTTAAATGTTCGAACTAAATTTCGAATGCACCGTTTAAAAGAGATATGATATATTTTCAAGACTGAAAATTTAGGATATTTCAGTTGCGACGAAGAATGAATTTTTCCAAATAATATTATCTAAAACCACAACGTTCACAAGGATTTTAGAAAAATATTCATAAGTTGACTTTCTGTCCAATAACAAGTTATTTGTCAATCATTAGTATGAGAAATTGCATTTTTTCTTTTTTGCCAGCCTATAATAAGCAAGTGAGCTGATGCTCTGAGAAACTTATATTGATATGACAATTTTAATTTTGGTACTTTAGCGAAAGATGCATTACATCACGACTGTGAAATAAATTGACTGCGGTCTAAATTTAATACTAGAAAGGTTCGGATGCCGACCGCGGTCAGTTGAGTAGTCCTGATTTAGAGCATCGGTTCCCAACAAAGGCCTGTGGCACACCAAGGGGGCCACAATGATTTAATTTGCCCTTTACAAGTAAACTCTTAGTTAATTCTAGTTTCATTGCTTGATAAGGTTATTTAAAGGGTGTTTTCAATTTGTTGATCATGAACTATCTCATTTTATTTGGGATTCGGAATCTACTAATCAGAATAACCCTCTAAATATATGATAAATAACGGGGCATTACTGCTAAAAGCCCCTGGAGGAGGCCATGAGCAATAAAAGGTTTGGAACCACTGCATTAGAAGAATATACAATATTTCACGCTCAACATTTCAATACTTTAGTTTCAGGAAGTGAAATCCCATTTGAAACTGTGATTTATGCTGGGTTTGAATTTTATACCGTTGGCGAATCACAGCTTAAAATTCAAAGCTCTTCAGTGGACAAGAAAGTGTGCGTGTACAAGATTTAACAGCAAAAATTATTTTACGTTGTTAATATTCCAAATCTAACTTATAATTCAACACATTATAGACGAGATCAAAGAGATGAATGGAAATATTGGTATATTTTATCCAATACCGATGCAATCACCGATACATCTCTGTTAGAGACAGAACTGTTTGTCATATACGCACCTTGATCAACTCCAGGTTCCTTCGACGTCAAACTCTCTTCTGCTGCTCTAGAGGTCAACGATGCAGAGAGCGATTTGATGGGATCTGTGATGGAAAGAATACAAATCTAGCAAAGCTGAATAATTTCACTATTTTCAATTTTTCGAGTAATGGACACCAAAATTCATAGTTCTACTATTTAAATATTTGCATTTTTTCGTTCATATAAAACTAGAAACGAATTAATTAGTATTGCAACAGCAAACAATGAGTGAATTACTATATCACATTAGTATTTGAAGTGCCTTAGTTGAAGCAGAAGTTTCATTGTCTTTTTGAGTGCACCACTAGTTTACTGCCTTAGTGGATTATTGTAGTTGCAGTTGACACTGACGCCTAAGAACAAATGTTGTTTAATATAACACTCACCCATTTCCAGCAAACTTGTTAGATTTCTTGAATGTTTGGAAATATACCAGCAAGCTTGTGAGGTATTTAAGATAAACTGCAAATATAGAAAAATGGTAAGTGGTTTTATCAAAACTCACATTTTTTTATTAGTGACGGGGCTTTCTACAAAATATCCATGATATGTAATCTTTTAATAGACCGAAATAATTTTTCTGGTTGCCTATACATATATGACATTCTCCGAGAAATCGCCAACATAAATGATTCTAAATCTATAACAACTACGTCACCGTACCCAACGAGGGGGGGGGGGGGAATAAAAAAAATGATGAAAGAATCCCTAAGTGAGAAAAAGCTGGTCAAGCTCTCATTCCCTTGCTATGGCAGTACAATACTACTCTAGAAAGGGCTCAAGCTGATAAATGAGACATTTCTAATTAAACAGCTTTATGCAATGGAGGTAATGAAAAATAACAACAGGAACCATCTTTGAAGACTACACCTAATATACTGTCTATATGGCAATGCAGAAGCCCTTAAAGACGAGCTCATTCGAATGGCAATCGGGCCCATATATCCATCTCTATTTTTACCTACTGTCTGTATGACTACACAAATAGCCTTCTACAAAGGAGACATTTAAATGGCAATTGGAACTATATATCAATCTCCATTCCTAACCTGCTGTCTATATGGCAGTCAAATAGCTTTTTACAGAATAGGCCATTCAAACCATTTATCCATCCATGGAACCATTTATCCATCCCTGACCTGCTGTCTATATGGCAGCCCTATAGCCCTCCACAGAAAAGCCATTCAAATGAAAATTGAAATTATATATCCATTCTTATTCCTAACCTGCTGTCTATATGGCACCCCTATAGCCCTCCACAGAAAAGATATTCAAATAAAAATTGGCACCATTTATCTATCCCTATTCCTAACCTGCTGTCTATATGGCATTCCTATTGCTCTCTACAGAAAAGCCATTCAAATGAAAATTGGAACTATATATTCATCCCTATTCTTAACCTGTTGTTTAGATCAGTGCTTTCAACAGGGGTTGAATCCTACGTAATACATGCATTGGGGTTCCGTCAGTTTATAGGGTTCCTCAGGGGTTCAGCGTTTTTCTTTTTCAAGGGGAATTATTTCTTGCTTCAGCATGTTAATGCGTCATTATAAATATTCTCAGACCACCGTGTCTCATTTAAACTCCCAAGTAGGCCAATTCGTTAAACAGGATCAGTAATCAGTAATTTATTTTTTCACCATTCTAAAGCACACAATGTGAATACACAATACAAGAAATAGGAAATATGGTACTTTAGGGTGAAGGGAGGCGCGAGACACCAAGACTGGTGATCGAGCAGCGACACCCATGACAAGTCTAACAGTAATAGATAAATAACAGTAATATATAATTCAAACAAACAATAAATATTAGAACAGGTTTACGTTAAAGTAAGTCGAGGCGACCTGCATACCCAAAAGACACCCGATCCAAGGAGAAACGGATAACGACTCCGAGCACCGTCTTGTGAGTAACCATGGCAACGTCAGCGAAATCTTATACTGCGGAATACAGACACTGCCTGAGTTGAGCTTGAATTCATATTTATCCCGCGAGGGGAAGCCGATAACTTGGCATATTTATATTATTATAAAATAGTTTTGTTTGTCGCAGTTAGGAATACGAGAGTGTGTAAACAAGTGGAAGTATAGTGGTAAGGTGCTTTGGTGCCGGAGACGTCGTGTGAAGAGGGAAGAGCCTAAGGACCCAACCTGACGTTAACAAGTAAAAAATAATAAAATTTAATTGGCGATTGAAAATAATCGACAAAATAAATAAATCTGGAAGTAAATAGTATTGCTAGTTAGACAAAATATGTACATAAAGAAACTAGTATATTAGAAAATTTTAGTCCATCATTGAAAACATGAATGCAGTAAACACTTTACGGTATCGGTACCCAAGCAAACAGCATATGAAATAGTTTGGTTATTGTATGAGTGGCACATGGCTATGCACTGACACGGTGGGGGAAATAACAAGTTCAAGATTTACAGAGTCTCTATCTATTTCAGTTACTGTGGACTGTGGGTGAAGTCAAGTGTTGAGCTGACAATGACAAGGGGTGGAGGGTGTCAGCACATCAAACAGATGTGGTGACCCGAGACAGGTAAGATGAAAGCATGACCTTCTTATATTTTATTTTAAAAGAGACGTATGTGCTTTCACGTAAACTTTGTGGAATACTATTCCATATTATGACACCTTTGTATTTCAGGGAATTTTGAGATTTGCTCAGTGAAAAGCGAGGTACAAAAAAATTGGACTTGGTTGAATAGCGAGTGTTGTGTTCATGCACAGAGGTAAGCGAAACAAAATAATTGTCGAAAGCTGTGGGCAAGTGGTTGTTTTGAAATTGGTGCATAACTTTGGAGATCTCTAGAGTGTGAATGTCAGATAGTTTTAACACCCTTGTTTTATGGTATAGGGTGTTTAGGTTTGTACGAATAAATGCTCTAGAGAGGGTTCTAACAGCTTTATTCTGTAAGATCTCCAATTTATGAATGTTAGTTTGCGCTGCTGAGCCCCAAGCGGTTATGGCATATTGTATGTGGGATTGAAAGAGAGCAAAGTAGACAGTTCGCAGGGTGGCATCCTGGACATAATGTCTGAGTTTTCCCAATATCCCAACCGATCTCGACAATTTCTTATGTAATTCGATAGTATGGGTGTTCCATTTTAAATTATTATCTATATGGAGCCCGAGAAATTTATAGAATTGGACGACTTCCAAGGCAACCCCCCTGATTTTGATTAGAATGTTGGCATGTGTTAGCGATTTTCGGCTGGAAACCATGACTTTAGATTTTTCGATATTTACAGTAAGTTTGTTGCATAACATCCACTCATATATTTTTTTTATTTCTGAGTTTACAGTGTGTTGGAGTGTGGTCAAGTCTTTTCCACTAGCAAGCAGGCAGGCATCATCGGCGAAGAGCTTGGTTAGAAGATTAGAGCAGTTCAACAAGTCATTTACAGAGAGTAAAAAAGCCAAAGGCCCGATAATTGAACCCTGGACAATTCCGCACTGAATGGGCAACATTGGGGACTTATGAGAACCTAATTCAACAAATTGAAAACGACCACTCAGGTAATTAGCTAGTAGTTTGCTTACATTACCTCTGAAACCATAGTGTTGCAACTTTTGAATAAGAATTTTGTGGTCCATCGTGTCAAAGGCTTTCTTTAGATCAAGGAAAGCACAGCAGACAAACTCACATTTATCTATTTTGTCATAAATATATGATGTTAAGTCTAGGATGGCATGGCTAGTAGAGTGGTCGGGTTGGAATCCGAATTGGCATTTATTGATCAAGTTGAATTTGGTACAAAGAATTAGCATTCTCTTGTATATTAACTTTTCCAGAATACGACCAATTGAAGATAGAATAGAAATTGGCCGATAATTAGAGGGATTATTTTTGTTGCCGCTTTTGAAGATTGGTATAACCCTGGCAATCTTTAATGAGGAGGGGAAAATACCATAATTGAATGATAAATTAAAAAAGTGACTCAATTCTGGAGAAATAATATCTGCGACTATTTTCAAGAAAAACGGGGAAATACCATCATGTCCAACTGTTTTGCCCTTTTTCAGGTTCAATATTATTTGGTGAACCTCGGAAGGTGTCGTTTGCTCCAGAAAAAAAGAGTGCTGTGAGGGAGCACTCAAGAAAGCTTTGAAAGATTTCTTGCTATGTGGAATATTGTCAGCAAGTTTCTTTCCTACAGATGAAAAGAATTTGTTGAATTCGGCGGATATTCTGGCGGGGTCGGAAACTGTGGCACCATTTTCAAGCTCCAATTCAGAGACGATGGATTCATTTTTGGACCTAACTTTAATAATGTCATTGATAGTTTTCCAAGTGTGCTTCACATCCCCTCTGTTGTTTTCAAGGATATTATGGTAATACATTTGTTTTGATTTTCTCTGCAAGTGCGTCAAAATGTTCTTGTATTTTTTGAAGTGGAGACGTTGGGATGAGTTTCCCTTTAAGATTTTTTTTCTAAACATATTGTTTTTATGTTTGACGGACTTACGAATTCCTTTAGTAATCCACGGTTTAGAGTAAAGGTTATTTTCTCTACGCGAAAATGGTCTTAATGGAGCATGTTTATTAATCAACCATTTGAAGTGACTAAGAAAAAAATCGAATGAGCTATTGAAGTTTTCCTCATGTATGCTAATACTAGTATAATTGTTACAGATCGACTCAACCTCCAATCTGAACAGGTCAACACAAAATTTAGTCATGTCACGTTTCATGCGAGTGTTTGTCTTTATATTGCCAGTAGTTGCTGATATTGTGCACATTACGGGAAAGTGGTCAGTGAGATCACTGAGCAAAATAAATGATGAATTGCAGAAATTTACGGTATTGGTGTAAATATGGTCTATAAGGGTGTGAGAGGTCGAGGTAACTCTGGTTGGTTTGGTAATGAGCGAGCATATAAAATTAGTCATGAGCATGTCTAAATACTTGGTAGTGAGATTGTTATGAGAATCAAGAAGATTTATATTGAAATCACCTAATAATATAAATTGCTTTTTAGCCATTGTCAGCTTCTCGAATAGACAGGACTTTAAAAGTTCTTTAAAATTGTATCCATTATCATCACCTATCTATGACCTAAACAGTGATCCCAACCCAAACTGGGAATCTATCAACTTTCACCCTGAAATTTCTTCTACCTCAAGTCAATATCTTGAAATGTCTGATATCAACAGGGTAACGTCAAGTTTTCTACCTTCAGAGTTCATCATTTTGCACCTTAATATTAGATCATTACCTAAATATTCTGATAATTTAGTTGAATTGATTTCCAATTTTTGTACTCTACCTCAAATCATCGCCTTAAGCGAGACCAGCGTTAAACAGGAGGTTTAGTCACAGTGCAGTTAATAGCATAAACAGAAATATTTTCGGTTGTTGCGTCACTTTAGTCATTGTTATGCAACAAACAAGAATGCTATTGTTGCACCATAGTTACATGATGTTCAAAATATGTAGATATAGAGGACTTGCACGGGTCACGTGACTTTGTTTACTGGACGGCAAAAAACAAAAACGTCCATTTGGCTATTCTTAACCTGCTGTTTATATGGCACCCCTATAGCTCTCTACAGAAAAGCCAATCGAATGAAAATTGGTATTATATATCCATCCCTATTCCTAACCTGCTGTCTATATGGCACCCCTATAGCCCTCCACAGAAGAGCCATCCAAATGAAAATTGGAACTATATATCCATCCCTATTCCTAACCTGCTGTCTATATGGCACCCCTATAGCCCTCCACAGAAAAGCTATTCAAATAAAAATTGGAACCATTTATCCATCCCTATTCCTAACCTGCTGTCTATATGGCACCCCTATAGCCCTCTACAGAAGAGCCATTCAAATGAAAATTGGAACTATATATCCATCCCTATTCTTAACCTGTTGTCTATATGTCAGCCCTATAGCTCTCCACAAAAGAGCCATTCAAATGAAAATTGGAACCATTTATCCATCCCTATTCCTAACCTGCTGTCTATATGGCACCCCTATAGCCCTCTACAGAAGAGCCATTCAAATGAAAATTGGAACTATATATCCATCCCTATTTCTAACCTGCTGTCTATATGGCACCCCTATAGCCCTCTACAGAAGAGCCATTCAAATGAAAATTGGAACTATATATCCATCCCTATTCCTAACCTGCTGTCTATATGGCACCCCTATAGCCCTCCACAGAAAAGCTATTCAAATAAAAATTTGAATTACATATCCATCCCTATTCCTAACCTGCTGTTTATATGGCACCCCTATAGCTCTCTACAGAAAAGCCATTCGAATGAAAATTGGAATTATATATCCATCCCTATTCTTAACCTGTTGTCTATATGTCAGCCCTATAGCCCTCCACAAAAGAGCCATTCAAATGACAATTGGAACCATTTATCCATCCCTATTCCTTACCTGCTGTCTATATGGCACCCTTATAGCCCTCCACAGAAGAGCCATTCAAATGAAAATTGGAATTATATATCCATCCCTATTCTTAACCTCTTGCCTATATGTCACCCCTATAGCCCTCCACAGAAGAGCCATTCAAATGAAAATTAGAATTATTTATCCATCCCTATTCCTTACCTGCTGTCTATATGTCAACCCTATAGCCCTCCACAGAAGAGCCATTCAAATGAAAATTAGAACGATATATTCAACCATATTCTTAACCTGCTGTCTATATTCACCCCTATAGCCCTCCACAGAAGAGCCATTCAAATGAAAATTAGAATTATATATTCATCCCTATTCCTAACCTGCTGTCTATATGTCAGCCCTATAGCCCTCTACAGAAAAGCCATTCAAATGAAAATTGGAACTTTATATCCATCCCTAACCTAACCTACCGAAACGACCCTTTACAGAATAGGCCTTTCAGATTGATACATAAATCCCTAATCCTAACCTGCTATAAAATTGCCAATAATCCTCTACAATCTGACAACGGAGTAAATTCAAATAGCGAAATGCTTGTCCGAAGCCTTGTTTGGAGTGAAGTTGCAAACAACACAAGATATATATCCATTGCGTAAATACAACAATATTGGTAGTCTGTTTGACAATGCAACAGAAAATCAACAATTTACAGAATCAAAGTTTTCATGGAAGCCTGTAGATTACTCTCATGTAATAAATACTTGAACTGAAACACCCAAAGTTTTGATTCATCTTTTCAAACTCCTAACCCGACCTGGGAAGACTGTCCCTAGACACAGCAATTCTAATCTTAGGCCTAAGTCTGACTGAGATTAGCAAATTATAATATTCATTGGTCTAGTACCTAACGTTCAGGCGTTTTCCTTTGTGGAATGTGACTTTGCCAGCTTTCTATTGCATCGCGTATTATGACAGGAAATTGTTCACGGTTAACAATGAATGACGTCAGTCACCTCGAAGCAATGCATTTAAGATGATCGGATGACCAGCATGTGTGTTAGAGGTTAATATTTTCGAACTTCCTTGTATTTCAGAATGCAGTATAGCGAGGTAGGAACACCTAGACGACTGTTATTACTATAATATTTATTTATGCAAACATTATAAACAGCGCTGCCGTAGTACGGGAACTAAGATGGCGGACATCGGAACGTAATATGTGTATTAGGTTAGGGTTAGGACATAATTTTATTCCACTTTTTCCTATTTTAGTTCTATTACGAGTTCGACGACTAGCCAAGTGACTCCAATAATATTTGTACCTGAAATTATCACCTCACCGTAAACTGGTACACATACTACGTTCATGTGTCCGCCATCTTGATTCACATACTACATGAGTACATTATGAATAAACTACTTGAACTGTCCAAATGAGACTTGCGCATAACACTGGCTAAAGATCCATTAAATATTGAATAAATAACTTATACTTATGCATATTAACTACATAGTCACGGCAACTACTATACGTATGCCAAGGGTGTCGAACTCACGATGAGATTCAAGTTGAAGTGACGATATTTTTATCAGTCACAAAATTGGATGGGATGGATCTCAGCTCAAAATTTGTTCAAAAATGTTCGGATAACTGTACGGGGTGGGTCAGGATTAGAGTGAAATTTATTCCTCATCAGTTCATTCATTATCTGTTAACCCACATTTGACCCACCCTGTATATATCATTGGTTACCGACCGCTGGTCAGCGAAACTTTTTTTTCGGTCCGCGATTAATTTCGTTGCTTTGTTGTTACTTATCGATCTTTAGATATTTGTAGGTATTTGTCTGTTTGTCTGTCTGTTCGTTAGATGCACGCGATATCTCACGGAGGCGTGCTTGAATCTGCTCCGAATTTTGCATGTGCATTCATCATATCTCGGACCAGAAGCCTATTGATTTATAATGAATTATGTCGTATAATTAGCGAGTTAATATTTAATTAGTGATGGGACACAAGGTGTCACTATGGAGTAAGAGCGCTGTTTTGGGTGATCCCTTAACTTTCGATTGATAAGTTTTCGGTCTCTGACCGATATTCTCGTTTTCCTGTCGGCGCGTCCGCTTAACCGAAACTGCATTGCTTCGCGATTTCTTTTCCGCCGTTTTGCGTTGCGTGTTTGGTTTCAATTTCGACATCTTGGCACCGAGTAACCACACTCATCGCTTTTCAGATTTTGATTCGTCAAAAGCGCTTTGTTAAATCTAGCTTGTGTCAAAAACCTAAAATTCTATAAATAATTCTTGGGATAGTATAGGATTTACAAATTTATTTCGGGGGGGGGGGGGGGGGGGGGGGGGGGGGGAGATGATCCGAACCTGCGAACCCCACGCAGAGTAATCAGAAGTGCAGCGGGGAGCGTATTCCAGACGCTTAGCACGATGCGCCACACCGTCGAGCCGTTAAGCACTGTACGTCAGTATCGAAGCACTTTCGAACAGATAAAAATATTACTTGCTCCAACATTTATTCTTCTATTGAATGCAGACAGAGTTTCACATTTGAAAGGAACATATATTGTTGAATTTTTAAATTTTTATTGTCCTACCGAGTTTGCGAATAAACTCGTATTTTATTTTAAATTCCAACAAAGTCTAATTCAATTCAAGCAGTGTCGCATGATAGTTCTCCTCATACCATGTTACGTAGAAAGTGTACATGGAAATGCTGTGTAATTGTACATTTTTTACATAAGATTGTCGCATTATTAAAAAAAGCACCGATAGCTTTCATAGAGCCTAGGAAGAAATGATGCTTCATTCGCTTGCTCCGGTAAAACGTGATATATTAGTGAAAACGTGCAATTTTGAATCGTTGATTGAATTTCGATTTTGAGTACGTCGCAACGCAACTCATATGTTTTTGCTTTTCAATAAGTTTGATATTTGATGGTCTGATGATTTTAAAAAGATGTTTCAGAACGGATGATTTATTAGTGACAAAACTTAATACCCCGGTACTGTTTGAGGACCATTCATATTAAATTACTATCCGAAATGCATTTATCATTAATTACATTTTTAGGGATGTTATTTCGGAATAAAATTATGGGACTAACCCTAACCTGGTACATATACTACAGGTGTATCAGTTTTTATTCCCAACAAAAAAATATTAGGTCGCACAATTCCATCCGTATGCCGAAAAATGTATATGATAAATTGCAATTCCACCGGCCTATTTTATTCACGCAGTCAATTACGGCAAACAAGCAACAACGCTTTAAATAAAATAAGACCAGGTTCATATTTATCCAGTTTTATTTTTATGCCCCGTGTCCGTTTTAATATTTTGTTGCCGGTCCGCGGAGTCACTTTATCTCAGGGGTGGGCAAGGTTTTGAGTTTAAGTTTGGTTGTGACAGCATCAGACGGGCCAGATTAAATTACCCAACGGGCTAAATTTAACCCGCGGGCAGTAGTTTACTCATGTAAGTTTTATCTGATGATACCTGTTCGCCAAGGTAAAAAGGTTAGGAACTATTGGTATATATAAATTCCGGATTTGGTGTTGTACTTACTGGCCTAGGACACAATTGTGCGACATGCACCCCAACAAGTATAACAGCAGTTTAGGACGTTATAGTAGGACAACAGACATGTAATATACAAATAAAACTCTATTACGATACACAAGACTGCAAAACGACAATATGTACAATATTCATGTTATGGCACGCTCATGGCCCAGGTTCCACTCGTGAATTCAAATACGGTAATAATGAATTGTTTTACTCGTGCCTCTCGCTTCGAACAAATCCTTGAACAACCAGTAATTGATAACGATATGTAAAGAGCTGCTGTTCATTTAGAAAATTCTTTCCGGTGCGGCATCTTTACCAGTAATGTAAATAATCGTTTAATCACAAAGTTTGTTCATAAATGTTTCGGATAATTGTATATTGTAAAAATCGTGTCCGAAAATTCGCCCAAGAACCAGGGCCCAGGTTGGCTATATGATTAAGCCGTATTGTGGTCTTCCCTTTCCCTCGGGATAAATATGTAAATCCCATTCTTATCAAAGACTCCACAACAGTATATTGTGAACACTTAGTCTTGAAACGCGACTCCTAGAGTAGCAATCGTGCACCGCATGCCTGCACCCTGTCCTGACTGAAAGAAAAGCCCAACTTATATCTTTACAAAACAAACGCATTTTTTCACAAGTATACTAACTTCACATAATTCATTTTATTTCAAATAAACTTGCTATCGAACCAAAAATAACTCATTCAATCTCCCATAGGCGTGGCCGATGTCGCCATCATACAAAGACAGGGGACCAAATAGCCGTCTTAAACACTTGGTAGGGGGGAGGGAGAGAACATTACGCTCGCCATGGTTAAGTCGTTTTATCGACTTTCTAAACCCCGGGATAAATTAACCAAGTGACATGATTTGAAATCGTGAGAGCAAGTCCTCTCAAAAAGCAGTCATGGGCCCGCTGATTGCAATAGCATTTTAAGAACGGGTTCGCTAGAACCCCCTAAATCCCTTCACATTCCTATGTCATCATCAATATATGCATTGGAACAAAGTGCCAGACCGTCTAAAATGTGACCCAAAAGTGAGAAATAATGTCGGCCATAGTTTATTCGTCTTCTCGGCTTCCCTCCACCGGAATCAATAGGAAATATTCTATTCTATATTCAACATATAAATTTAATTTGCAAGTGGGTATATTAATATATGGATATTAAATTAGTCAGTGCTCCGGAAGTATACTTATCAAGATGACGCACAACCTGTTAACCCTACCTGGTACACATATTATGTTCGGGTTGTGCACCATCTTGGTATGGATACTTCGGGAGCACCAAGTCTTTGAAATCGACATGAAATACGTGTTATTAAAACAAAATCTATTCAAATCGACTCAAACGAATATTTCAAATCGCCGACATCTTGTTTTTTTTTTGTCCGTCAAAGATCGAGGTGAATTGAAGCTATATTTTAGAATATTATTCTGGCATATGTTCTAGTTACTTATTGGAAGAACATGTTTCTTATTGTGTGTGAACGCACTGTCTGGGTGATGAATTCTATGTTTTCAGTAATTTGTGAGTCTCGAGTACTCGTTACAATAAAAAAGCACATACAATTGAATATCTTTCAAGTATTCAAGATTCGATTCGAAAAGATATTCGAATCGATTCTGAAATCATAAGGTATTCAAAAATGCCAACGGAAACCCAGAATACACCACGAATTCCTCTTCATATGCTTACACTGACTATTCGCCCACAATATATCTCGCCTATCTCAGAACAGTGGGACAAGTGTAGCAAAGTGGGCAAATGTGACACCACATCTTTGAGACACCTCATATATTGTCATAAAAAGTTCCATTGAAACAAAATGCACTTAGGAATTCCTTACTATATCTTCCATTAAAGCTAATACCAATATATCATCTGGTAGTTTCATCTCTAGAATATTTAAAACACTTTGTACAATTTGTAGAGAATAAAATCACCACGTTTGACATCTTTCGTACTTTTAGGAAAAGGTAATACAGAAAAAACAAGAGATCAATGCTGAAATATATGAACACGAAGGCTTGCGCGTCGGTACCGGTACGGTAATGTCTTAGAGCAGAGATTCCCAAACTTTAACGTTCGCGACCCTTCCAATATATTAAAGTTTTCCGTGACCCCTGTTAGATCAGCTTCTCTAATATAGTGTACTCTATCTAAAGTGTGAGATTTGTGTTTGGCACTAGTTTTAATATTTGCGTTTCAAATCAGAAGTCTACAAAAGTAGAATAGATATTGGGTAGAATTGGTGTCCAACAAACAACCAAGCCAAAATATATATAAGCTATATATTTTTTGGAATCGTGAGATTTATGTTCTGCATTAATTTTAATAATTGTGTTTTAAATCAAAAGTCTAAAAATGTACAATAGACTTATAAAATTGATCTGTTTTCAGAAAAACTCCTGAACTCTAAGAAAATATAAAAGATTAGATTAAGGTCTTTTCAAAGTATGGAAACTCCTTAATGAGACACTGCTTGCACATAGCCGTGGTTAGGGTGAATAGCGTTTAAAATTGACTTAATAATAATATTATTATGTTGTTCTTTATTATGGAATTATATTGTTATGAAACTGGACTGGAAATAATTTTGTATTGTAAAATATCGGTATGAAAAAAACCCTTTTCCCTCACAGAACCAATTGCTTTGAAATTTTCAGTGGTTAAAGATTGTATTTATTTCTAGAAGGTTATTACTTTTATTTATTTTGCAAATTTCTGTTGGCTATATGGGATTCGATGTTTGTGTACTATGTTGTCATCAAATCTTATGGCGGTTCTGTGAATGCATATCAGCGGGATCTCCTTTATGAGATGTTAAATCATCAACGTAAGGAGAAAATCTCTGATCTGATCGATTTACCATGTTTCGTTTGTTGATGGTTTATTGCTCAGAGCGGCTTAAAGCAAGCAATCCAACTTATAATCCGGATAATTCATATGTCTTCCTACTGACTAGATCAGGGGTTTCAAACTCAATTTACCTAGGGGCCACTAAATGCAGGGTCTAGGAGGGTTTGGGCCGCATCCGGTTTTCCACAATAAAAGCTTGGTTTGAAAAATTGAAACCTTTTCTTACTCTATTTTTGTGATGTCTCACCACAAGGAAACATGGTTACAATGTATCAATATAAATTTAATCAAGCGTTAGTGATTATGACGTCAAAAATTTCGAGAACTTATATTAAATGTATTAATCATTACGGGTCACAAACTATCGTCCTGTGGTCAGGATTTTCCTGTTGGATAGATCAGGTAGTTGAGGCTGACCATGTAACTATTGGCTGAGAGAGTGTCCGATACTTTTCTACCAACTCCAAGGTGTTTTAGTTTAAAGTTGCTATATAAAAAAAAAAAAAGAACAATTATTCAGATTTCAAATAATTGTTGTGAATAAATTTCATTTCCAAACAAGTTAACTTAGTATTTAGATAATTTTTATGTCTGCCTGCTGTATACCTGAATTCTGTGGTATTAAGGACTAATCATGTTTTGTATTACAAATTAAAATCCTTGATTCATGTGCTGTAATATGACATGTACGCATTTTTAAGTATTTTCTCATTTTATTCTGATACTGTCTTGGGTATATTTCATTTTCATTTTACAAAATAAAATCCCCTTAAAAAACATAGTTACAATTCGATCATTTTATTTTTATTTTAACAGATTTCGTATAATTAGGAGTGAACCTAACGACACAAAAATTGAAAACGAACGGGATCTCGATCTATTTGAAGACAGGATGTAAGTTTGTATATTCGAGCCGTTTTTTACTCAATGCTTATTCTAATGTTCCACTCTGAATAAAGCCCTGTAGAAGCAACCACTGATATCTAACGAAACGGCTTCTATTTTTTATGGAAGAATTGGGTGGAATTGTTTTTATCGTTCAAAATCTTTCCGGTTCGGCCTGGTTCCAAAAGTTGATTGACGGAGGCCGAAATTAGAACCGAAAAATAGTCGGGAGAGGGGACCGGAACTTATAATTAAGATACCTGTATAATTGAATTGTTACGGATATACATATGCTTAATTAACTGTAATAATAATGTAATCATTGACGCTATCTAGATTGCAAAAAGGAAAAACATCAAGGGTTAAACGTTTTCACCCCTCAAGTTCGGCTGACCATATTAAATCGCTACGCGTTCAGGAAATACTGGCCCACACAATTTATTACACCCATGGTGAGGGAGACATGAACCTTGAACCCAAAATGTGGAATTCAATATTAAATTTGGGGGAGGGGTCAAGGGTCATAAAATAGTCATGACCTTTGATCATGATTTGAATGAAAAATTCAATTTCAATTTGTGCCTTTTAAACTTACTTAAATTTTAGTTGCTCTCCTTATTTTGTAATCATTTTATTTTATTTTTTTTTTAATTATTTTATCGTCTGTTATGCTGGGTATGGAAATAAACTTTTACCTAATACAATCCCAATAGATCCCAATTCCAATTCAAATTTTTATCTAGTTTCAACATTATTTTCAAGTGTTTGTGGGTTGAATTTGCATGCATTTACCGACCCGTATCGTCTCAGTGACCGGTTGTAATCACAGTTTTGAATCGGTTTTGTATCGATTTTGTATCTGGCAGACCTATGTCATTTAAAATATGATTTACCATTGCAGGGACGACGAACTAAAAAGCAATTTTGGATTTCCTGATCGAAATCATATTTCACCAGATGGTGGCAGTAAAGAGCAGGGAACAACTGACGAGGGATTGATGGGATCGACTTCAGATTAAGTTCTGATTGCTATGATCGTTGCAATGATGGTAAGTCGACCGAATTCTCAGAAGTCGGTGTTTATTACGAATTGAAAACTGGCACATTGGATACCTTTTAAAGGCTCATCTGACGTTTCTGGTGCAGAAATACATTTACCGAGTGCTTGCAAGCTGGAGTCGTAGCCATGTCATGCATGACAGTTAGATGCTGCCAGAACTACGAGAAATTTCAGTGGCTCAAGCTCCTGACCATCTGATTATATTTATGATTTTGTAATGCGCTATGATAATAATAAAATATTAACATAGTAATAAAAATAATTTGCATATCTGAAACCTCAAGATAAATATCAGAATTGAGCTGATGTTTTATTGTATCGGTAATATCAAAATCAATAGTGGGAAACCGGAACCCAGATCTGAGGCTAAAAACATGCTGGAACCACAAGTTAAAGATACTGTGGCTTCTGAGTCCATGAAATTTCTAGCCAGCTTCCCGGCCCTGCCAACAATGCGCGAATCAAGACGAGGCCTGTTCGCCGTGATTGAATATTTCGTTTTAATAAAAGTGGAGTATTTCGTTATTAATATTCCATTAAAATATTTTCGTTATTACAATTAACAAAAATGGAGGAAACTTGAAAGTTACATTCCAATCAAAACATCTCCACTGGATAATTCCCTTAAATTTCCTAACTTTTTACGGCCATAAAATCTACTATTTACCTAATTATGTTTGACTAAAGTAATAATGTGATGAAATTTCAATACTTCACAATTGGGTGCTCCAGTGTGCCGATATGGAGCTACCTAATTTTGTACGTCTACTTTACATCAAGTTGTGTAAAGAGACTGAAACCTATGGGCACTTGGCTAACACAGACAACCCAAACTCGTAATAGAACTAAAATAAGCAAAATCGGAATAGAATTATGGCCTAACCTGGTACACATATTACGCGAGTACCGACAATTGTGCCTGTCAGCTCAGTATAAATGTATACTTAATTATTAAATATCCATAAACATAAATTAACCCAGCAGGCTTGAAACATGAGCACCGGTCACAGGGGGTTGGTCAAGATCAGTCACTCGTGACTGATGACATCACAGGAAAATTATAGTTGCCAGAAACACAATAAAAATACAATAATATTGCCATGTATTATAACGCACCACGCAGCATTGATAAACGTATCTCAATTATTTTTGGGGATACTTGACAAGGCATCGAAAACTCGCAACAAAGGCATTAATAGTGATGCCATAGATTTAATATTGATGCCATAACAGATAATGTCACTGTCACAACCACAGCAGTCAATCACATTGAACATGCCTTTAATTATTACACTGATGCCTCAGAATATGACATTGGAGCCACGGGAATAGGCAATTAACCACAATCAATTCCAATCACATTGAACATGCCCTTAACCATGGCACTGATGCCTCAAAACATGGCATTGGGGCCACAGGAGTACTCAATGAATTACAACAATCAAAACAAAAATGATGGAAGACTCATGACTCGACTTTACTCACAACTTGAGAGTTCAGTGACTTTTGAAAAAATCTCAGGTCCAAACCCTATACCCCCACCTCACCCAGGGTGTAAACAGGGTAAAACAATGAGGAAACGGAAAAGATTTCGATCCAAACACTTGATGGTGGAGGAAGCAGTAACCAACCAGCGGTTACGTAAACCACCCTACGGCAACGAGGAGTCCGGCAATTCTTTCACACATAACCATGTCTGCATTGGATTCGAACCTACAGACCCACATAAGGTAATCAGAGGTGCGGTGGCGAGTGTATTCTTAACTCTCAGCACGATGAGGTAAACCACATATCACTTGTACATTTGGGGTAAAAGGCATGAATCAACATTGTATAAAAATGAATATTATTTCCTTTGCAGTTCTGCATGACGCTCTGTTGTTTGTGTTTGTTTTGCCGATCTTCGTCTCGTCTATCAATCTGTGGAATCAATTTCGAATTGAACGATCGAAGAAATTCATTAGTAAAGGGTTATTGTTTTGGTTATTGTTTTTATTGGTGAGAAAGGGTTAATCAGTATAAGGTGATGCTTTTTGACTATCAGGTCAAGACCACCAGGAGGAGGTAAAGGGTAGTTCTGTGATTAGACGCTGACTTCAGTGAAAATATAACACAACTTGCAGTCCAGGCGTATAATAAAGGTTCACCGGATGACTATACTAGACTGACAACTATTAAAAAGTTGATTGGTTACTAAATTATTTCCCAAATTCAAAAATGTTGGAAATTGTTAAGAACAGGGCTTCACAAACTCATAGCCCATAACCTCTTCCAATATATAAAAAAAATTTTCCGCGTTTTCCCGAGTTGACATTGTAAGGCGAGCTTCTCTGATCCGATGTATTCTCTAAAAATCGTGAGATTTATATTTTGTACTAGTGTTTCAAATCAAAAGTCTAAAAAACAGAATATAAATAAAATTGGTGCTTTTTGCTGCCCCTAAAATTTGTTGCGTGCCTCCATGTGGGGACGCGACCCCAGTTTGAAAAACACTGATTTAGAACTGTTTTTGAATAAATAAATCTCACAACTAATTCGAATACATTTAACTCCTTTTTCAGATAACGGCAAAAACTTGAGTGAAATTCATGAAGTTGTTCCACTGACACCAACAACAGCTGGAGATTGTGAGTTTTGCATTTTTTCTCATCATCTAGAGAGTAATGTTCAAATATGTGTAGTCTAGCGGTTAGCAGCAGTGGTTCTTAAACTTTTTAGGCCACGCCCCTTTTTTATAACTTGTCCCGCGTCCCACCCACCTCAAAAATACCTAGCTAACAATAAGCTACAAATAACAGATAGTAAGGCCAAAGTATGTTTCATTCCCAAAACATGTTGAAAATAGGTGGATGGAACGTAAATATCCAAAATAAAGCGGACAAGATCAAATCTAACAAATGTTTTTATTTTTGATAAGCTTGACTCCTCCCCTAAAAAAACGGGGCAGGCCCCACCATTTGATAACCACTGGGTTAAGGCATTTGATATTTGATTCAGATATTGACTTAGCTGATTAAATATCCCGGTTTCAAATCCCATGCCCTCAGTTTCACACACGGAGCTCTAAGGGAAATTAATTACCGTAGCTGAGCAATTCCGGAAAAATACCTGTCCTATTTCGCTAGATATCAGTGGAACACCCTTTAATAAAGCAGCCCTGCGTAATTTTTCTCATGGCACTCAGAAGAGATGAAAGAGTTCGCTGATATTTGCTGTTCAAACTCTTGCAAAGTCCTTTGCTCACAGCATCAACTTAGGAATAAAAGTAGAAGCAGCCACTCCAAGCTCTCTATAAGAGGCTTTTAGTCGAGCAGCTCCTGGGTCTATTATGTTGCTGAAACTTTCATGAAATCTATCGAAATCCCTGCTCGATCAAGTCTCTGTCAAGTTGCAACTACAAGTTTTCTCACAGCATTTAAAAATAATAGTAGTAGGCCTATAGGGGAGTAACACCCTAGCCCCAATATACACTGCCGCCCCTCAAACAGATTCTCTTCTTCCAGATAACCACAGGATACAAGACATAGAATCCATGCTGCGGTCTGATGCTCCTCCACCCATGTATACAGAAATTGTCAAGCGAGCAGAAGCACAAGGACACCAAGGTATATAGCTAAGATGTTATCTCAGTTGAGCTGGGCATCCTCAGCCTGTATTGGGTTTATAGTTAGGAGGGATGTCAGTTAGGCTGAGCAATTTTAACACCTGATGATTTCAGAATCAAATTGAATTTTTTTAAATTTATATTGAAAAATATTAGATATTTCTTTAATTGAATTAAATATGTAATTGTGTGTGACTATTTTATTGTGATTGGCTCCTTTGAGCACATAATTACTAAAACATAGAATCCACCGGAAAGGTTTAGTTAGAACAACTGTTTCAAACTACAATGATTTATAGCAGCGATTCTCTCTTTTTTGCCCTGGAACTGCCTTCGAATTTTTCAGGCCTTGTAGAACACCGAGAAATTGGAAAATAAAATAAACTGTAAAGAAGTAAGTGATGAGTTGGTTTCCACACCAAAGTAGGAAGGATTGACTATTCAAAACAGAGGTTTCCAACCTTTGTCGTTAAATTCCCCCTTTCGTCTATTTTGGAACTTCTCATTCCTCCCTGCCTAGGCATAGAAACTACTTCATATATTTAATATTAGAATAGGTTTTACATGTTTATCCCAGGGGAGGGAAAAGTGGATAAGACGGCTTAGTCATATAGCAAACCACAGCATCTCGTCCAATTACCAGTCCAGGTCGGGTATGAGATTAGTTAGCCAGTTATTTCTTTTCAGATGCATGGACTTAATGGTGGAGGAAGCCGTAACCGACCAGCGGTTACGTTATCTACCCTGCGGCGGTGAAGAGACCAGCAATCTTCTCGCTCATAACTATCTCAACATGGGATTCGAACCCTGCGAACTAATACAGGGTAATCAGAGATGCGGGGTGGCGAGCGTATTTCTAACGCTTAGCAAGGTGAACCACACCGCCAGGCTGATATTTAATGGATCCTTTGCTAGTTTTATGCACACGTCACACTCCTGTTTTTGTACAGTTCAAGTGGGTAGTTAATGTGTGCATAAATAATAATAAAGAATATTAGTTGTTGTACGACAGCAAATACTAAGCAAAATTACTCTCCGGTTGGGAAACATTTACTTGAAACATCACATAATGCTAAGCTAGTTGCTGGACAAAGGCGGGCTTTGAAGACGAATTTCACCAAAGTCTCGTCACACTATAAACTGTTAAAACATTCTTTACTTCCCCTTGCCCGACTGGACGCGACAAAGAACTGAGAGTGAGCGTCATATTTTTCAAAATTTCGAAGTCTATGAGAGTATAGGAAATTTACACTCGACTCCAGGCCATTCAGAAATTAAATCTCGCTTTACAAAAACTTAGTCTTCGCTCGATATCCTGGTGTCCTATTTAGTAATTAGTTGAAGTTATTATCACTGTCAAGATTTTCGACAAAAATATGGAAAAGTCCTTGTAGCATTCTCTTTTGCAATCAGCTGTTTGGCGTAACCTTGAAACATTCTGTAACATTTTCAGGTATTTTTGCGTCATTTCGTGCCAAATCTTCGATACTACGATCGCGACGTAGCGAGAGTGCCATCCAGTGTCCAACTGTTGATGAACAAGTAATTATACGATGCCATCACAGCGACCATGCCCTCCCCCCTACTCTAGAAGAGATTGAATCAAGCTCAGGAACTCCTCAGAGGAGAGCTGAAAACGAGACAGAAGTTACCGTGGAAACCGTTAATGGCGTCACAAGAGAGACTGACAATCGAAAAGAAATACCAGCGGAGCGGAACAAAGTTTTTGTTTACGATGTAAACGAATTACAATCACCTGAGGATGATGACGATGTTTTCTTATGATGTCATCGGTTTGATGATGTCATATACATCGGCAAAACATGAACTATAAGTTCTGCAGTGATGTCACATATGCTTTCGTCAATGCAATTATGATGTCATGACACATATGATGTCACAATAAGATATGAGGATAACCATTCCAAGGACTGTTAGTGCAATATGCTAGACTTTTGAAACTTTTTTAGTGAATTGGTCAAACATTATATATTGATCATGAGATAAGACTGCGGGTCATAGATTCATTCAATTTCCGCATCAGTGAGTGTTGTTGCATCCTAAGTACACTTATTGTTGGATTGAATTATGGCCGACATTTCTAAAAAAAAATTTATCGTGTGGTGTTTTGCGACCTAATATGTCTTTAAAAAACCATGGGGGTTCAATGGTTTGCCATCTCTAGCCTAGTTCTTAGAGCGGTGTCCTAACCCATGACATCCCCTCTCAGATCTGTGCTTCCAAAGAGCTAGACAAAGTCTTGTACGCTTTTTTCATTTTGTAGTTATTTTTCACACAACTTTGTATTTTTGCAACTGCCGTATTCATAAAATCTTTTCTGCAAAGGGTCGCATTGAAACAAGGACTCAATTTTTTTAGAAGACCAAGTTTTCATATAGTCAGTATTCATATGGTTCGTTGTGTAGAAAGCTAGACAGGCTTTCTGTAGCGCATGATGAGTATTCGAGTAGTGGAGGAACAGTGTATATTTACTGCCTCCAATGTTGACCCCCTAATAAGGTCGAGCTCACCCCATACCCAAATGAATGTCAAATTTAATCTCC